>OY744607.1:22250198-22390198 GCA_963556255.1 Allolobophora icterica | reverse complement strand
CTTCTTTCTTCCTCTTCTTCCTCTTCCTCTTCCTCTTCTTCTTTCTTCCTCTTCCTCTTCTTCCTCTTCTTCTTCCTCTTCCTCTTCTTCTTTCTTCCTCTTCCTCTTCTTCTTTCTTCCTCGTCCTCTTCTTCTTCTTCCTCTTACTCTTCTTCTTCTTGCTTCCTCTTCCTCTTTTCTTCCTCCTCGTCTTCCTCCTCTCGTTCTCCTCCTCTTCCTGTTCCTTTTACTCTTCTTCTTTCTTCTTCCTCCTCTTCCTCCTCCTCTTCCTCTTTTTCTTTCTCTTCTTCTTCTTCCTCTTCCTCTTCTTGTTACTCAATTGCACTTGATGGGTTCCATAAGTTGACTGACTACTACTATTACAACAACAACAACAACAACAACAACAACAACAACAACAGCAACAACAACAACTACTACTACTACTACTACTACTACTACTACTACTACTACTACTACTACTACTACTACTACTACTACGACCACTACCACTACCACTGCTGCTACTACTACTACTACTACTACTACTACTACTACTAATACTACTACTACTACTACTACTACTACTACTACTACTACTACTACTACTACTACTACTACCACTACCACTACCACTACCACTACCACTGCTACTACCACTACTACTACTACTACTACTACTACTACTACTACTACTACTACTACTACTACTACTACTACTACTGTTACTGCTACTGCTACTGCTACTGCTACTGCTGCTGCTCTTACTACTATTACAACTACTACTACTACTACTACTACTACTACTACTACTACTACTACTACTACTGTTACTGCTACTGCTACTGCTACTGCTACTGCTGCTGCTGCTCTTACTACTATTACAACAACAACTACTACTACTACTACTACTACTACTACTACTACTACTACTACTACTACTACTACTACTACTACTACTACTACTACTACTACTACTACTACTACTACAACTACTACCACCACTGCCACTATCAAGGTCATCAGCCTATTTATTATTATTACATCATACTGAGTTGTACCCCTATTAGCATGGTTGCGACTAAGACTTTGGGAAGGCTTGCTAATGACGTGGCGGGTACGTTACGGGTACGGGTATACCCGCGGGTACGGATCGAGTCGGGTAGTAATTTTGACTACGGGTCGGGTACGGGTACGGGTAACGGTTCTGTATTACGGGTACGGGTCGGGTAGCAAAAGTGCTGTACCCGCAGACCTCTAGAGCAGCGGTTCCCAAACTTCTCAGTGTGACGGACCGGCAGGAATTCACTTTCAATGCGACGGACCGGCAGGAATTTTCCCATTGCAGCAGACCGATACCCAATTTATTAGTTTTATTTCTTTCTCAATCACTAAAGATGTATTAATTATAAGATTTAAAAAACGAGAATTAGGCTAAAACAAATCTTGGAATTTGGTACAAATTATAAAGTTACATTGAATGGAGCGGATATTGTTTATGAAAATGTCACAAATTTAACCACAGTTCTAATTATAAAATAAGTTGTAGGCAAGTTAATGTGATACGAAATAATATCATATTCACCGGTCCAATATGAATCAAAACTTTGCATTTTGTTAAAAAAAATATAAATAATTCATGCTAATGCTTTTCATAAATAGGATATTTATTATATTTTATTCTTGTAATTTTCAAATTTATAATATATTGTACTTACAATATCAAACCTAAAAGTAGACGCGTCTATTGACGAAAGCAGTGACCAAATTATTAAAGACGAAATAGATACGTCACATCCGGTTTCTAATTGCCGGTCAAAAAACCCAAATGTTACGATCCAAATTTCTAGTAGGGGTGAACAACATCTATTTGACCTGTCAGCAATTCGTCGAGAAACTATTTATTCGGCAGTTTTAGTTTACAATAGCTGAAATACATTCACTTCCAGAACAAATCTTAATTTATGAGGCAATCGTGTTTTTGAAGATAGTTCGAAGCGACACCCAATCGAGAAAACGTAGTTTTTCCTGACTGACTTCGCGGACCGGCAACTGAGGGCTCGCGGACCGGCACCGGTCCGCGGACCATAGTTTGGGAACCACTGCTCTAGAGAGTATACAGCGTGTATTCACCTCTAGAGACCGTATACTCACCTCACTAATGTTTTTAATTAGCTCACCTCTGGAGAGCGTGTACTCACATCCACAACATACTTTGACATATTGTTTCAAATCTGTTGAGTGTAGACTAAAACTTAAAAAAAATTTCAGTTTTATATTTAATTTTTTCTTTTGCTTGACCTGGATGCAAAAACATTAATTTTTCAATAAATTTTAGTACAGTTGGTGGATCAGAAATTGAGGAATTTCGTCATTTCAAAAGCTTAAACGCTTACCTAAGCGTTTCCTTATTTCAAAATATTTTCTTGCTTGGGAGGGGGCTCATTCATTAATTCATTCGAGGATTTATATAGCGCCCGTTCAAGGGAACTACTCAGAGGCGCTCCCGACGCCAGCACGCTCAAATAGCACAGTTTTAGGATTAGTAAGAAATCAGGCGAGGGGACCCCAGGACACAAGCGGAGCTTAAAGGGAAGTCTGTTCCAGACCACCGGGCCCACCACTGAAAATGCTCGACTTTGTCGTAGAAAGAGGGAAGGGGACTAAGAGAACCCATTTCCGGCAGAGCGGTGTGAACGTCGGCCTTGGGCACCTGAGACGGAGCAGCAAAACTCTCGAAGGTTGGCAGAGGCAGGGCCCTAACAACATCGTCATACTAAGGCAGCGATCCTATATTCAATGCGAAAGCTGATATGAAGCCAGTGAAGGACCTCCAGCACATATCTAGAGCTTTGGCCATATTTGGGGGTATGCCCAATGAGACTGGCTGCTGAGCGCTGAACTCGCTCTAGACACACTGTGCGACTAGATTGGAGACCAAAATAAAGCGATGAGCAGTAATCAAGGCGGGCTGTAATGAAGGAGCGAACCAATGTAGCAGTGGCACTGGGCTTTAGCGAATGAGTAACAGTGCGTAGATGGCGCAGTTTATGGTAGCAGTCCCTAGTAAGACGATGTATTTGTGGAGCAAAGGTAAGCTCCTGGTCGAGCCAAACACCAAGATCACGGACAAGAGTTGAGAAGGTATAGTCAGAGAATACAGTTGCAAGAGCAGTGAGGTCAAGCTTAGCGAGTTGCTGTCGCGTGCCTAGCCAAATAAATTTTATTTGGACGGGTTCAAGCGCAATCGATCCACGCTTCTAGGGTATCTAAAGCCCCACTCATAACACGGACTGTTGGAATGGCATTGGAAGAGAGGCAATGCATATAATTATGCTTGGACATCGTCAGCATATTGCTGATCCAGTACCGCATTTGCAGCCAGGAACGTGTCATGCCCAGAGGTACAGAGAATGTATAAAATAGGTCCTAGGATGGAGCCTTGGGGCAGCCCATACCGTGCAGGGACTCATGAAGACCTAGTTGTGCCATGGATCAAGCAGAGAAACGTTCACAAAGAAATGAGTTTACCCATTCATAAATGTCTCCAGACAGACCAAACGAAATACGCAACCGTTCTAGCAAGATCTCATGGCCTAGTGTCGGATGCAGCACTGACAACGAAGATAGCTAGTAGTGTGAGCTGGGCCCTGTCAGTCGCTCCGTAGATGTCTGAAAGAAGTCGAATCAGGAGCGTCTCAGTTGAATGATATTCTTTTGAAACCCGATTGACTTGGCCCAGCAGATTATTCTCTTCTAAGTTAGCAACGAGCTGGATAGCGACGACTTTTTCGATGATTTTAGTGAGAAAGGTGGCATTTGCTATCGGTCTGTAATTCGCAGGGACATCCGGATTCAGACTATCATTCTAAAAGGCAGGGATCAGAATTGATCTCCTCTGCGTCGGCGGTAAGTCGCATTCCTGAAGAGAGCGATTACAGAGGGTTGTGAGAAGGGGGAGCAGGATATCGATGAATTCCTGGAATGAGAAGGTGGGAATAGGATCCAGTTCGCAAGACTTAGGTGGTGAGGATAGGATAATGCGGTACAATTCATCACTAGTAACCGCATTGAAGACGGCTAGATGACAGTCAACTAGCTATTGCTTGGCGGATGTCGGCGATGTCGCGGCAAACGAGGCGTCAAACATCCCCTTAGTGTTTCGGTAAACTAACCTGTAACGTGTACTCACCTCTAATTTTACCCCCACAGACCTGCAGCCAGCCTATGCACGTAGGCCAAGGAGATAAGCACCCAGAGAATGTCTAGCCTGAGTTCTTTAAAGTTCATCAAGCATAGAGTCTTGTTTCACCATCTGCAATCGATGCTTGAAAAGTGTCACAGATATTTGATAGTGAAGATCTCTTAATTGTTTCTGTTATAAGACTACTGTAATTAAGTTCTTACGTTTTTACACAACGAATTCTCACGCGTATATAGCTCAATAAAAATCCGTTTATTGTGCACAGAGGTCTTCGAGGAAGAAACGTCTCTTTATTTAATACGATCTAGAGTTCTAGACGGTCTACTGTTTAGTTAGTGTGGTGAGCTATTAAATTTTGTGCTGAATTTTGTCTTGTTTCAAGAGAGGAAGATATTTTTATTGAATAGGATATTTCTATCAATCAATCAATCAATCAATTTAGTTTATTCTCAAAAGCAAGTTGACAAAACCGGGCTTATCAAATCAAATCAAATAAAAAATCAAAAATGGTTTATTGCGACCAATAACAACAAAATCACAATTCCAACTTTTAAGAACAATTAGACTGATACTAGCTATTGGTAGCAATGGGCGGCCCCAAAGGGATACAATCCCGCTAAGCGGGGTCACCCCAGTATCCACGTAACAGCTTCTAAATGTATGGCTGGTTTTCCTTGGATTAATTCTAGGAATAATCTTAACTAATCTTAACTAAATTCCTTAACTAATGCCTCCTGGCCCGGCCCAGGTGCGTACACACTCCAATGATCTGGACCCTTCAGGAGTGGCCCAGTCGCGCTGCTAGGAGAGTGGTTGCGTTTTTCCCAGGTATCTTCGTAAACTAGCTTTGAACTCAGATCTACTTTTCGAGAGTCTGATTGCAAGTGGTATTTCATTCCATAACTGCGGTCCCGAAGATTTGATACTAAATTCCCTTGCGTTGGTACGGGTTCTTATTGGACGGTACTCAGTAGCACTCCTTGTATTATGTGCGATTGTGCGTGTATATGGGATCCTAAGGTAAAGTATCCCTTAAATGAAACAGGGAGTAGGTTCTGCTCATATTGGTATATAAAATCCGCTATTTGCATCGTTCTATTTTGGTCGATTTTCAATATGTTTAGGTCTTTGTATATTGGACCAGAGCTTGTGTTTCGAGGAGATCCGTTTATTATTCTCACCGCCTTTTTTTGCAAAATCGTTAACTTATATAGTCTGGACTCATAGGTATATGCCCATATCATGTTGCAATTATACCCCGTGATCGATCGAGTCAGTCGATCAAGTCGATCGAAACTCGGCCAAGTCGAGTCGGTCAAAAAATCTTCGACTCGATCGACTTGCAAGTCGAGTCGATCATATGTTTTGACAAGTCGAGTCGATCGTTGTATCCTCGACTTGACTCGACTATGAAATATTTTCTTACTATATTTTGCTGCTACTTCACAAAATGACTCACATGATGTGATGACGAAATGCTTTGTAAACGCACAGCTAGGTTTACCGTATTAACCTGATTTGAAGTTTAGTGCAAACTATGAGCCTCTTGGTGATTTCGTATAGTGGAAGCTGCAGATACATTTTTCACAGTTTTACGGTGCAAATGGAAAGATTAAGATGCGTTAAAAATGCGCTAGTTTCAGGAAATTTCAGCTCTGTAGTCAGCATGATGTAAAAATAGTTGTTATTTTTACATCATAGTAGTCAGTAACGACGATCTCAAAACGTTCCAATGTCTGTATGTTAGGACGGGACTGAATGCTTCGACTTTGGCCAAAAGCAGTGACTCGGAAAGTGTTTAATAGTTGCGTGAGCTAAACTCAGGCATAGTACAGACCTAATATGGATAGAATTATACATTATATCCGATATAACCAATAAGAATATTTTGTCATTTTTTGCAATCATTGGAAAAGTTTATTATAATAAGCCTACATAAAAAGTACATATTCATGAAATGAAACGCGTCTATAGCACAATAAGTCAATAACTACTTTAGCAAGCATCAAATACAAAGCGCCAGCCAAAAGTTGTGTGAGCATAATTATGCTTGTGCCTCGGCGCTACAGAGCCAAAACTTGTATGAGAATTGGCACCTTTGGCGCTGTGGCTCCCGGGCCCATGGCCCAGAGATACAGTCCAAGTCGACAAAGTCGACCAAGTCGATCGTTTATTTTCCAAGTCGATCGAGTCGGCGAGAGGTCGACTAGTCGACAAGTCGATCGAGTCGATCGTCGGCCGAGCCAAGTCGATCGTAGCAGTTCGACTCGATCGATCACGGGGTATAGTTGCAATGGTTTCTTCTTCTTTAAGTTCTCTGCCCTTCGGCAGGTTTCCACTTCCAATGACGCCATTCCTCTCTTCGCTGTGCTCTTCTCTTCAGTCCGCTAATAGTTTAAGTAAGGATATATTAGGGAGTAGTATAGGTTTAATCTAATGTTCTTGGGTAGTAAACAGGATATTCTAGATAGAACCCCTGTACTTTTAGCAATTTTACGTGAGGTGTAGTTGCTATGTTCTATCCAATTCAGATGTTGGTCCACATATACACCCAAACATTTTGTGGAATCAACTTGTGTAATAGGGGCTCCATCAATTTTTAATTCTATATCTACTGGACTAATTTTCCTATGTGATTTAAATAGTATAAAATTGGTCTTCTCGATGTTAAGCGTTAGTCTATTCGCTGCAAACCATCTACTGATAGGCTACTTATTAGTTCCTGGTTGATAATTTCCATGAGGGATACCCAAGAGCTGTTTGAATAGAAAATATTGGTGTTGTCCGCAAACAAAATAAGGTACATAGTAGGCCTATTAGAGACGTTTGCTAAATCGTTAATGTATAAAAGAAATAAGAGCGGTCCAAGGTTTGAGACCTGAGGGACGCCATAGGTAATGCCTCTACTATCTGACATATCGTCATTACACATAACTTTTTGAGCTCTATTTTGGAAATAACTATGGAACCATTTTAGTTGCATCCCTCTTATGCCATAGATTGCTATTTTTTAAGTATACTATGATCCATCGTATCAAATGCTTTCGCTAAGTCTATAGATATTCCTACTGAATATTCATTATTATCTATGGCTTTTGAAATCCTTTCTTCCATTTCCAGTAGTGCCATAGAGGTGGGGTGTCCCTATCTAAACCCGTGTTGCGAGCAATGTATTATATTAGCTTTATTTATATAATTACTAATCCTATCATACATAATTTTCTCAAAATATTTAGCGATGTACGGAAGTACTGATATTGGCCTGTAATTTGTAAGATCTTCTTTGTCGCCTTTTTTGAAGATTGGTGTTATTTTTGCAATTTTTAGTGATTCAGGAATTATTCCATTTCGGAGGGAGCAATTAATTATGTCGGTTAGGGGGTATACTACCAGAGGTAAATTACTGTGCTCCTATATATAACTATATATATGAGCATTGAGCACAGTAATTTTGACCATGAACTAAAGTAAATATTATCTATTAATCTTCGTGAGGAAGAGGAAATTCTAACATCAGCTTTATGACATAGTACAACTAATTATAATCATAAGTAGTTAGTAAATTATGACTGTATGCATTACAATATAATTTGAGGTAAATCTAGAATAGGAATTATAGGTTCATTCTTCAGTAGGCCTAGTGGCCTACATGTTTTTAAATAATACTCGAGATTTGAAATTTTTATCATCTTTAACGGTGAGAAGGAAACCATGCGGTCTTGGTCTTAGCTCATGCCGGGAAGGGGTGCGGAGCGGGGAGAATAGTCTATGAAGAAGATGCGTATGATTTGTACTTATTGCTGCTAATAGTCGATCGTCCGCCCCGTAAGTCAGCTCTTAAGCGGTCGGCGCGTCTAGGCGCTTCATTTTAGCCATTAGTTGTTCTATTTTAGCCCTGTCTTCAACATTCGTGTGGCCCCACCATGTCGGTGGGGCATACATTAGTTGTGCAATGGCTATCATTTTGGCCACTTCATGAAAGGACATAGAGAAAAGTCCGTGGCGTCTTAACACCCCTCCCCCATTCTAAACAGCAAGCATGCACGCAAAATTCACTGTTTTGCAAAACTGGAAGCGTGATATGATGAATATAGCTACATGGGTTCATTCTCTTTTCCTCTTTGTAAACTAATCATACATACCTTAGTGAATATTAAAACATAAGAACTGCTTTGTCATTGCAGAGAAATTTCAAAATTTCAAAATGAAGGATGGAACTCTTGCTTCTACTGCTGAAGCTGATGGGCAGACTGGAGAAGCGCTGCGTCAGTCATTCAAACGTGATCCATATAATGGGTATGTCTGGTTCGGATAGAACGAAATCGAGCCACCGGCTGCAATTTGCAAGACGCCGACCGATCCAAGGCAAAAGCACATCTCATCTGATTGATCGTCTAAATTTATCCACATGATCCAACTTCTTCTGAAGTCCCCTTTAAGTAAACTTTGGGTTCCCACAACTCCGATGATGACTTAACCAAATATTTTCAACCTGTTTTTGACGGATCGAGATTCCTTATTCGTGTTGAATATATTATATATTCTTGCTTGAATAAATTGTAAAAGCATATGAAGTCAGAAAACATTAACTCAAGGGCGTCCGTTCTTATAAAGCAATAGCCATGCAACATACCAGCGAAGTAACCATTGAAACGCTTTTAAGTAAAGCTGATGTTAAAAAGTTCTTTATACGGAATTCATATTCTCAGTAAATGTGTTTTCTTAAAAATTATCCCATGGAAACGTTTAACGAAAGGAAAGCAGATTTAGAACCGTATATTACAGGGTAAGTATGCTCTTCAATATTTTGATGAAGAGCTATATTTATTTCACGGTACAAACTGTGTAGCCAGAACGGATCAGAGCGAACAAAAGCAGAAGACATTCAGAATAATAATGGAGACAGAATTATACAGAGAAGCAGTCTGTTGCAGGTTACTCTTAAATTCTTGACTGCAGCCGTTTGGGTGGAGTCAGACATGAGATGTAGATGTTTGTACCCAATAAAAAGATTGCAGTCAGAGCAATTGTCAAAGTTTATTCAATACGATCATTTTTCGCAATTAAAAGAATAGATGTCTTCTTAGTGCAAGACGCTCTTCGAGTGGGCATCTTGAAATGCTGGAAAGTGACCATGGCAATTCTGCATCTTTGTATACCGAAGCAGTAAACTCTGCATGAACCAACCCTAACCTTACACACAAAATCCCTGTGAAGAAAAGCAGAACATGAGAAAAACAAATAAAAATAAATGCTAAATTTATGTCGTAAAATTTGTTCTTATTTGATTTTCAAATAACGCCGTTAACGACAAAATTCACGCATAAATTCTTTGGATGTGTCTCTAGCCGTACACTCTTCATGACATAAACCCTTGCACTGCCTGCATTCTATCAGCTTTTCGCGAGCTGACCCGAATGTCTCGTGCGTGATGATATAATGATGATGCTTATTACTATGACGTTCATCACACATGAAACATTTTTCACTTTCCTTGCAGTCAAACTTGAGCTTGTTTTTAGTTGTCCTTTTTGACATAAGTTCCAGATTTAGGTCCTCTTGCTTTTCTCCTCCTTGGTTTATCCTATCTGCGTGTCAGTTCCTTTCTATTCTTTAAGATTTTCAGTTTGGTTGTGCTAGGCCTATGACTGTTTCCGAAGATGCAGTGACCTTAAGCTTGCCACAGATTGTGTCTAGCATTATTTCGTATTTCAATAGGAAACCGTTGTACACAGGTAAAGCAATCATACGAGGTGAATGATCTGGGGTTCGATTACGAGGTGAGCGGAACCAAAAGAAGAAACCTCTTCTAGTCTCTAAAGGCGCTCTAGAAATACAGTTTGGTTATCTCTCATTTCTAACTGGTTGTCTCTCATTGCTAACTGGTTGTCTCTCATTTCTTCTAAATTAATAGCTATGTTAGCCTGGCTACCTCTAGCGTCAGCTAAGTACTCCCTAACATCTGCCACTTTGCCTCTAACGTCAGCTAAGTTGCTAGCTAGGTTCATTTGTTTGCCTCTGACATCCATTCTAACATTAGCTGCGTGTTCAGTCATATTAGCTACATTACTAGCTATGCTTTCCAGGAGTTGGCCCATGACAGAAAAAAGCGAGATAGAAGACAAAGGTCTTACGGCACTATCCTGTCTAACACTAGGACCAGCGTCTAAATTCAACGACGTCAAAGAGTTTAGACACATTTTTAATGTATATGAATGTCCCAGCAAATAAAAACAATCCAATGAGATGAACAGTAGGCCTAATACGATTCCTACAGTACTGCACTAACAACTTCTGAATCTTATACACAGTACTTACTAAGACAGAAATAAGCAATCATTAACAATTTAAATGATAAACTGATTATTTACCCCTCATTTAGTTCACAAGCGGGACATCATCAGATTCACAAGATTCCGAACAGAACACGCATAAATCCACAATAGGTCGATTTAACGATATCCTTCACAGAAGCAAGTGCCTATTTCACAAGGCTAGCGATCTCCACTTATCATTACACACTCCGCAAATCTAAAACTGCACTCGCGTCAGCAGCTATCTCTTCGGTGCCTCAACCTGGTCTGCACATAAACCTAAATTATCGTGCTGCAACTTCCACGCTCTGGCCAATTTGATCTGCCAATGCACGCCCGCGTCTGCCGCTTCTATAGACTGCTACTTTCCCGCCACTCACATCCAGGGTTATCGGCTGGACTAAATTGGCGGGAAGCTGCTACAGCAGCTGCTGCCTTTGCTGTTCGCGCCACTCGGACGACTCATCATCCAGGTTAGCAATGCAAGGAAAATGGCGGGAAACTTAATACACGAGGACTTGTAATGGACAGATTTCAGTTTCATTTTCTGACAGTTGTGACGGTAGAGTTTTGGTTGCCATTTCGACCGTCTTTGAAGCCCTTCTGTTTGTATGGTGATCGGTTTTGTGCTGCAAGTTTGGAACATGTTTCTGTTCAGGGTCATACCAACCGGTAAGAAACCAAATTTAAGTTTAGGAACATCATTAACCTGATGCGTATATATTCTAGGACAACAGGCAGCAACGTAAGACTTGAGTTAATTAAGTACAGTTCGTCCGACTGTAGTCATGTTAACTGAATGGAAGTTTTCTTCGCCTCTGTAGAACATTGACCAGCCCAGGATCTGCTATATCTGAACCTATTAGAAAGTGTTGGGTGGTGTCCGCTAAAGACACCCGATGAGCCCTCCTAAAGGAAGCAAATATTTTGAACTATTCCATTTGAAGAGGTCTAAAGAGTTGCAGCCGTGATGGAGAAGAGGGACAATAAAGAGAAGGTGCACCGTAACCCGACTCAGCAGCTAGTGAGAAAGATGTATCTTCCGAGAAGAGTAGTGGCACAGTTGATCAGCTCTTCCACCATCCATCGGTAAAGAAACATGGTAGGATCTAGTAAAAGACGGCAGGTTCTCGGAATGTAAGTAAGTAAGTACGTATATTCTTTATTTGACCTCTGTCAAGAGATTCGTACTTCGGTTAAACCGATTATATTGGTTTACATTGTAGCACTACTGTAGTACTCAGGCAGACGTTTTCTCTATTGGCTGAATAATCGCGTGCTTTCTATGCAATAGAACGCTCCAAGTGCTCGGATCAGATACCCGTTAGAAATCGTTTTGTTATTCAAAAGCAATTAATCATTGACGTCGTTTTTGCCGTTTCAGGACGCGCCTATCAGTTCTAGTGGCAGCTGTTAAGCTTATTAATAGACTTATTAGGCCTAAGAGTTGTAGCACAGTAGCAGCTGTACTTACTAACTGACCTGAGTGATAGGATCTGAAGAATGATTTCCTGTTTCGCCACGTCTGTAAAAGTTATATCTTCACGAGGTTTCTAAGTGCACGGACGGGATTATCGACGACGTGTCATAAGAAAGATGATAAGCGACGCCTCTCACCTATATCCGGACTTGGGATTGGGACTTGCACTACCAGATTACGTGCAGTTGACTGAGGTACATCGACGGGTGAAATCCTTCAGTGAGTTATCATTCAGTTTAACACAATCTAAACAGTAGGTAAAATAGCGTGACATACATCGGACTGTCATATTCAAGTTGTGCAGTTTGTAATTGCCATTCGTAACTTCTATCGCGTCGTGGTTTAATACACAAGTCATCGACAGAATGCACCAAAAACCAAGCCGTAATCAGATAAATATCCAGGAGATCAGTCCGAAATCTGATCTGCGCTCATGTTGTCGGTGACATTTTCCGATAAAGAGATCCAAGAGGGCTGTAAGGACCTGTACATTCATTCTACTATGTTTACCTGAAAGTGTTTCGTATTACACAATAATTCAGTGTCATGCATTTCTCAAGCACATTGCACAGGCATCCGTTTGCAACAGGTTATTTTTAATACTTGCGTACAGTGGATCCGAAAGAAATGGTTCACACTTCATAGTTTCACCTACTGAATTGCTACACGCCATCGCTTTTGAGAAGTTCTTAAACGGCGCTTTACATATATCCGGATACATGCATCTGACTTAGTACTCGCGAACTGACGATCAATAGGTCCCTGCATGAGGGGTGTGGTGGCTCAGTGGTAAGTTCGGCGCCTTGTGACCGGAGGGTTGCAGGTTCGAATCCCACTCTAGCCGCTGCGTACCGACGTTGGACAAGTCCTTCACTCGCGATTGCTCGTGGCGCTTCGGCGTGACAACTCCGACACAGTATCAAATGCTGTAGTCGGGAGCGCCTCTTAGTAGTAGTAGACTTGAGGAGGCGCTATAGAAATATCCGAAATAAATAAATAAAAATAAACAAATGTTATAAAATTAAATTGTAGCTTGCCAAAACAGGATTCTATACGTTACTTTAATCATTAAAAAATAGAAAGCAATGGTTAGTTACGCGAACACAGTCGACAAACATTAGTGACTGTGACAAACATAAGCATTGCCTCAACCACTTGATTGTATTGTTTATCTTTCGATACGAATCTGTGTGAAGGATTGTAGAAAATCATCTGGATCCGTTTCTTCACACTGAAGATGCCGAAAACAATTCTTCGACCGATCCTCTGCGTCCTCATTTTAGGTGTTTTGCATGAAAGACTGAACGCGCAACCAGTGGACAACCAGAACGGTTAGCTATGCATTTTGATTATCCATGTATATGTTTGGTTGTAAGCCTTTTAATAGGAACATGCATCCCCTGAATTTAATGCCAAATCCACATACAACTAGGACCTTTGCATATATGCATGCATACATTTATCTATGAAAATATGTGTGTATATATGTATGTTTGCATGCATATCTGAATGTATACGTGTATAAAGGTAGGTATGTATATATGCATGTGTGTGTGGACGTCTGTGTGTGCATGTGTTCATTTATTTATGCATGAATGCATGCACGTATGTGTGTACGTATGTATGTATAAAACCTGTAAGCATTATGTATGCATGCACGTATGAATGTTTGTATATATGTATTATTTATTTGCTTTCTATTTATACACACCTACATCTATGGTCAGGGCTGTAGACGAGGGAATACAGTGTGTACTGACCTCTAGAGACCGTATACTGACCTCACAAATTTTTCAGTACACTCGCCTCTGGAGAGCGTGTACTCACCTCCAGAACGTACTTTGACATATTTTTAATACTGTAGAGTTTAGACCAGTGGTTCCCAAACTATGGTCCGCGGACCGGTACCGGTCCGCGAGCCCTCAGTTGCCGGTCCGCGAAGTCAGTCAGGAAAAACTACGTTTTCTCGATTGGGTGTCGCTTCGAACTATCTTCAAAAACACGATTGCCTCATAAATTAAGATTTGTTCTGGAAGTGAATGTATTTCAGCTATTTGTAAACTAAAACTGCCGAATAAATAGTTTCTCGACGAATTGCTGACAGGTCAAATAGATGTTGTTCACCCCTACTAGAAATTTGGATCGTAACATTTGGGTTTTTTGACCGGCAATTAGAAACAGGATGTGACGTATCTATTTCGTCTTTAATAATTTGGTCACTGCTTTCGTCAATAGACGCGTCTACTTTTAGGTTTGATATTGTAAGTACAATATATTATAAATTTGAAAATTACAAGAATAAAATATAATAAATATCCTATTTATGAAAAGCATTAGCATGAATTATTTATATTTTTTTAAACAAAATGCAAAGTTTTGATTCATATTGGACCGGTGAATATGATATTATTTCGTATCACATTAACTTGCCTAGGCCTACAACTTATTTTATAATTAGAACTGTGGTTAAATTTGTGACATTTTCATAAACAATATCCGCTCCTTTCAATGTAACTTTATAATTTGTACCAAATTCCAAGATTTGTTTTAGCCTAATTCTCGTTTTTTAAATCTTATAATTAATACATCTTTAGTGATTGAGAAAGAAATAAAACTAATAAATTGGGTATCGGTCCTGCTGCAATGGGAAAATTCCTGCCGGTCCGTCGCATTGAAAGTGAATTCCTGCCGGTCCGTCACACTGAGAAGTTTGGGAACCGCTGGTTTAGACTATAGCTAGGGCTGTAGTCGAGGGTATACGCGGGTATACAGCGTATACTCACCTCTATATATAGACAGCGTATACTCATGGCTGGAGCGAGGGTATACGCGGGTACACAGCGTATACTTACCTCTGTAGAGACCGTATAGCCATTGAGTAATGAAATTTCCACAAAAAAGAAAGGTAATGAAAGGTTTTGAGGGCGAATGACTTAAAAAAGGTCATCTTTTTCAGAGACGAATTCCTAAAAAAGTCAAGAATTTTCTGAGAATTCCTAAAAGGTCATGAATTTTTCTGAGACGAATTCCTAAAAAAAGGTCATCACATTTTTTAGGGTGACACCAGCCCTAGTGACGCCGCTTCTCGCCGGTAGCGTGTACTCACCTCTAATTTTACCACTACAGCCCTGAGGCCCCTGACTATAACCTAGGCCTAAACAAAATTTCAGTTTGAAATATAATTATTTCTGTTTGCTTGACCTGGATTATTTTTCAACAAATTTCAGCATAGCAATAGAGGAATCCCATCATTTCAAGAGCTTAAATACTTATGGCTAAATTTTTTCTTGCTTGGGAAGTGGTATATCTATTCACTATATCCATATTAGACAATCTTGCTTTTGCAAAAGTGAAAAATCCTGGCCTGCAAATGTGGCCTGTGGTTTTACGGAATTGAGTTCTTAATAGATGCCAATGAGATAAGAAACCAATGAATGTTTACCCAGACTTCTTTAAAGTTCATCAAGCTTAGGCCTAGAGTCCTGTTTCACCACCTGCAATTGATGCTTGCAAAGTGTCACAAATATTTGATAGTAAAGATCTCTAATTTTTTCTGTTATAAGACAACTGCACTCGAGTTCTTATGTTTTTACACCACGAATTCTTTTCACGTGGATAACTCAATTAAAATCCGTTTATTGTGCCCAGACGTCTTCTAGGAAGAAAAGTCTTTTTATTTAATACGATGCTAGACGATCTAGTGTGGTGAGCAATTCTTGTTGAATTTTGTCTTGCTATCGAGAGAGGAAGATCTTTTTATTGAATTTGATATTGGACGCCGTACCGTTTAGATATTTAGGTGTTCATGCTGAATCTTGTCTTGCATTAATTATAGGCACATAGAGAATAAGCTTATGCAACAGAAGTAATTTTGAAGTGTTGACTTGCAAAATGCGCAAAGACTATTTAAATACCATTATAGGGGAAAATTAGCATTCGGTTTTACATTCTAAACAGCAAGTATAATGCAAAATTGACTGTTTTGCACAACTGGAAGTGTGATATGATGAATAAATCCACATGGGTTCATTTTCTTTTTCTTTTTATAGGATAATCATGCATACCATGCTGAATATTGAAACATAAGAACTGCTTTGTCATTGCAGAGAAATCTATAAATTTCAGAACGAAGGATGGAACTCTTGCTTCCACTGCTGAAGCTGATGGGCAGTCGACTGGAAAAGTGATGCGTCAGTCATTCAAACGTGATCGACATAATGGGTTTGCCCGATTCGGGTAGAACGAAGTCGAGCAATCGACTTTGCAAGACCACCAATTTGCAAGACGAGGACCGATCCAAAGGAAAGGCACATCTGATCTGACTGCTCTTCTAAATTTATTCACACGATTCCAACTTATTCTGAAGTCCCCTTTAAGTAAACTCTGGGTTCCCACAATTCTAACGATGACCTAACCCAGTGCTGTCCAACCTTTTTGACACTGCGGGCCACCGAAACAAGTATTATTGAAGCTGAGGACCGCACCAGTAAACTCAAAGTAACGACTAAAATTTATTGAAAATTTCTAACTGTATTAAAATTTATTATGAATGGCAATAATTATGTAAAATCAGCCCGCGGGCCGCGTGTTTGACAGTACGGACTTAACCAAATATTATCATCCCGTAAGGATATTTCTGATTGACTGTTTTTGACGGATCGAGATTTCTTAATCGTGTTTGAATATATTATATATTCTTGCTTGAATAAACTGTAAAAGCACATGAAGTGAGAAAATATTAACTCAAAGGCGTCCGTCCTTACAAAGCAATAACCATGCAAAATAAATCTGATGTAAAAAATGTCTTTATACGGAATACATATTCTCAGTAAATTTGTTTTTACATAAAAATTATCCCAGTGAAACGTTCAACGATAGGAAAGCAGGTTTAAAACCATATATAGGCTAAGTATGCTCTTAAAATACTTTGAAGAAGTTCTATAGGCCTAACTCTTTACGGTACTACCTGTCTTGCAAGAAATTCATGCGAAATTCATGCGACATTCTGAATATAACGGAGACAGAATTATGCAGAAAAGTAGACTATTGCAGGTAAGGCCTACTTTGAACTTCTTGACTGCAGCCGTTTGGATGGAGTAAGACACCTTCCCATTGAATAAACCATTTATGTTACAGTATTAATCACGTCCGTTGCACAAGGTTAACCCTGTTATAATTAGCTAAATGCTTGTTTTTCATTTATTGTCATGCAAGATAAATTTTCGTAAACGGCAGCAGTAAAAGTCGTTGAAGTCCATCAGAAAATATCGATATAGGGGCCTAGGTTTTCGGCTTAGAGCAATTGGTCAGAGAATATTCGAGGAGCTGGGTCGTTTTTCAGGCGAGTCCGCAGATCAACACCTTAAAAATCATTATCTTAAAAGTTCGATCAGGCTTGAATATCCGTGTCATAACATAAATAGCTTAAATGATAATAATAATTTTACATTAGGAAATAGAGTTTGTCTATTTATTTTAAACGGTAAACTATCGTCATAAATACATGTAGTTCGTTTTTACAATATAATACGACGTTACTTAAGCTTAATCATATATAAATTGGAGGCATAATTTCAAAAGAACTGTTATCCTTGAAGCCTACAAGAACAAAAGACTGAATTATCGTGTTGCTAATGTTAAAACAATCTCAATAAGCGACGTCGCAATGCAAGTGCTGAAAGAAGTATCGTCGCTCTGAGTTTCCTTTGATCAGGAGAAACATCCCATGGATGATAATCTGCTGGACAGATCTTCTTTAAATGCACCGTAAATCCTTGAAGGGCTTTCTTCCACGAATTCCGCTCGGATCGTTGGTGCATTTCACACTGTACATGGACATAGTGAAGAAAAAGCAAAGGACATAATTTAATTGCATCAGAGGAGCAATTATGATCATTTGCATGACGTCCGTAGACCCTTATGAACCCGACAATAGTCTGGATATCCTCATCAAACAGATCTAACCATTCTGTCGATAGCAGAACGGGAAAAGACAACTCGGTTGTCGCTCTGTAACCCAATGACAATAAAGCAGCTAACGCTGTGTTAGAAACGTTTAGACATTCAAAGACTTTGAGACACAGGCTTCGAGATCTTACGTAATCTCTTTTAGCAACGTAGTAAAAATTGGCAAGATAAGTAACACAGATGAAGAAAGACTTCCTGCTGCTTAGGAAATTCAGCAGAAAACTGCTATTCGAGTAATACAGTCGGCTGTGTACATGCGATCGTAGCATATCAACAGATATGGATGTTCCATAGTCTTGCACTATTGCACGAAACAGAATTTCCTCTGCTACGTTTTCTGAATCGACTGTCATCTTTGAAATTCCTAGACCGTTGGCTGATCTCCTTAGTTCTACTTGCAATTGTAAGGCCAGGTGCAAAAATTCAAACTCTTTTATATTCGCCTCAGCCTCAATTTGGTCAGATCGTTCTTCTTTTAGGCTTGTGAAGAAATGACGGAAAGACGACTTCAGGACATTGAAACAAGTGTGGCGTGATTCCCTTCCTTTGTTGAGGCCTTTAATTAACGGCATTAAACGTTCTTCATCTAAGTAATCTGACAGGAGGTCAATTTCCTTACTGAAACTGTGATCAACAGGCAAATAATCCAACATGTTGTTTTCAGGAATGAAATAGTTCGGACAATTCTTATCGATAAGCCATTCGATCATTTCGCATATGATCTCAACGATGGCTGCAGATATGTTGCCATTCATCCAGAACTCCTTGGGCTGTTTTTCGCATTTCCAGAGCATGAGGGTTTTGAAGTGGTAAGTACAAAGGACAGTCTGGCTCTTACCCCCGCAAGCCTTGACAACATTCTGCTTTATCAGCCGAAGTACATAATAGATGTTCCTCTGTTCTGGCATCCAGGTCTCAATCAGACGAAGTTCCGCTTTGGAAAACGAGATTCTCCAGAGAATTTCGTTTCCAGTGTGAAGTGGATGAGACTTCTCGACTAAATGAAAACCGTCATTGACAACCAATTCAACTAAATTGTTAGTTGGCCAGCCACTTGGGCGACAACGTGTTGTCCATGTTCTCGCTGTTGTTGGCCAGCCATGACAAAAAATACTAAGAACCGCATCAATATCGGGATATAAAAAGGAACCTTCGAGATGCTTTTGAATATCGTGAGGCAATTTATGGGCAGGTCCACTTCTTTCCGTGAAGACGTTGAGTTGCGGAGCTCCAGTCATTAGGAGGTCTAGATCCTTTTTTTGAATTTGGACAAAACCCGGTTTAATAAAATGCTCATTAAACTTTATAATGCGGCCTTGGAATCTTTCCGGAGGATCATCGGAAGAGGCAACTCCGATTTCGTCCGTTTGGTAAAACATTAAATCAACGTCCGATTAGAAATCATCGATTAATTAGAGAGCTCAATTCAGCAGTGCTTCCTGCTATTAGTACTTGAAGGTTCATCGGATTCTTAGAAAGGTACTGATAGAAGGTTTTCCAATCGTCCTCATCTATCATATTGTCGACCGTGTTCGACGATAGACTAGTTAAAGTTGTAGGTTTCGATTAACCGATTCGTCTTTCTCTTGTGTTTGTTCCAGAGTGTGTGGCCCACACTGACCGATTTAAACTTAGACCATTAAGAGTTCGAGCTTCTGTTAAGTTTCTCTTCGCTGAAATTATATGTGAAACAGAGTGATCCATTTTCATGTAAGAGTATCAGGAACCCAAGGCTATCAACTCGAGTAAAATCATAATCACCCGATCCATGATTAAATTTCAACCACAATACTGTTAACTATGTGCACTGTATACCATAAGTTACTGCAATATACCAGATCCATATGCTATATGGATGTCACGTGCCAGTATTTGCCAATATTTAGTCATTTCATGACCAGTAACAATAAAGATGAAGTTACCCAACCGCATCGACAAAATCCCCAAACGTAGCTGGGCTGAGAAATTTTGGTGGTTTTCATCACCAATCCTTTGCCTTTAGTACACAATAACCACGGAAGTTACTCGGCACATATTAGCCAAGCGTAAATGTCAAGTTAGAATATTTCCACAAGTCACTAGATGGCAAAGGTTTAGGCCTATGTCCGTTTGAATTTTCAGCCTGCACATTTAGCACCAAACGTATGCACTTGTATTACACACAAGCACAATACTGCGTGTGTGTGTGTGTGTGTGTGTGTGTGTGTGTGTGTGTGTGTAATACAGTTAATCAATCAATCAATCAATGTATTTATTGCATCAAATGACAACAAAGTAACAAATCGTTTACAATTCGGAAGCCAATGTTAACAATTATAAAAGTTAGATTCAAATCAGGAATAATGAGTGGAGACTACTGATCACATAATTATATACCTTTTTTATCTTCATCGTTTTACGTTTTCTCCACACAGCCTAAGTTCCACAAGGGTTGACCAACGATATGCATTTGACGAAATTAACACACATCTATATTCATACTGTAATACTTTATACTGAGCAGTTATATTCATGCACCGCTGGAAAGTTCCAGCTGACAAAGACTAAGAGGATTACGTTTGCCAATAAAGCGAGTAAAGCAAATGTTTATACCTTCGGCGGAGATTGTAGAGGTTAGACTTAGATATTTCGAAAGTTTCGTCAGAATGCCAAAGGTTTGGATACTCGAAATGTTTGATGATGGGGATAAAGGCTAGAAGTAACATTTAATGTTTATAGAAACCTTCTATGGCAACTAGGGCCGTTGATGTCAACTTTACCTTATAATCATAATTTCATATTTCTATAAATAACCGGAAAACTAGAATAATCACCGACCGAAAACTAGACTGTGAGATGAGCAGCTATCTCTGCTGTTTGGAAGCATTCGTAGTAGGGGTGCAATTTTGTGGTTGAAAGTAACGAGGAGTGGCCCGAGACCAGGAGCTTGGTGGGGATTATGGAACGGAACGGCGTATCCGTGATTGAAAAGAAGAACGATTAAGAGAAGATGCGTTGTAAATCCAATTTAACCAGGGTCTTCTTTCGAGAAATAAATTGCACAGTTGATCTGGTTTTACCACCTTCCATCAGTGAAGAAACACAACAGCAGCTAAGTAAAGACGGGAATTTTTCGTGCACCAGTTAAATCATGAGGAAGTGAGGCAGTAATAATTACTTGCTAGCCAATCATGTACCATGGGCCCTACTTCTTTCTAAAATTAACCTGTAAGTGTAACCTGCAAACATAGGAATCGATTTGGTAGCGTTATTAGAAAGAGAAAGAGAAAGAGAAAGAAAGCAGTGGTTAGTTCGACGAACTGAATCGGCAAACATCACCGCCTTTGACAAACATTAGCAATGCCTCAACCGCTTGAGTGCCTTGTTTATCTTTCGTGACGAATGTGTGTAGAAAATCACCTCGTGGTTATGGTTCCTGCTGTCACGTATTTTACAAGTGTTTATTGAAAATTAGAGACATCAACGTTTCATCTTAACAACCCAGCTTACTTGACAAGAGAATGATGCGCGTAATTCTAGTATCATAATGATCTGTCCACAGGAGTTTTATTCATCGTAATCATCATCGGCTACCGTTCAGTGCAGTTTTGCAAACGCCATTTGAAGCTAACTAAATACGTATAGCTTAAAAATGTAAATATACAAATCCAGGAGTCCCTGTTGTAGCTGTTATTATTCTACGGTCAAAAGAACCATTACCGTTAAAAAGCTTCGGCATTTTACAAAACTATGAATGCCTCTAACGGCATCCAGTTATAGCGTTATTCTCTGGCCTTTACTAACTTTAGTGTTGCCTATTTCGACGCAGAAAACGTTATTGACCGCATTGCTTATTTCCGAAATTAACTCGGTTTGACTTGGTCGACTACCTGTAACACAACAATATGAGACTAATTAGGCCTTAGCATTCTAGTTTTACGCTTAATGACCTAAGGAGAATTCTTGCATTAACATAATTATTGAAGTAATCTGCCGGACTTCTTTCTTCCTCGAATAAGCTTTATATTCTCAATCAAAGGACTGTGTACTGACAGTAGGGCATCAGTAGCCCATTATATAGCGTCAGTATTTAACTGCAAAGCGCCACTTGATGACACTAAGTAGTACAGCTTACACTTGTATTAACCCGCTTTTTAGCCGCAGTGCGGTTGCAGACGGAGCATTAAAGTCCATACTTACTTAGTTACTTACTATATACGTATGTACCATGTATGTATGTATATATGTATGCATGTATGTATGTGTGTTGGTATATTTGAAGGCCTTCGAAGAACCTCCCAAAGGCGCTGGAACGTCATTGACAGGTGTCCTATGATGCTTCTTATATTGCATTAAGCATCTCAAATAAGGTAGGCCAAAGCTGCACAGCAGACGCTACAACTTAACAAGACGAGTTGGTCTACGATTCCCAATTTCGTTGAACGAGCTTCTTCAGCTGATGGACTTAACTTTGGAACACCATTCCGCATCTGCTCAAGTGAGTCAAGTCTCTTGTTCATTTAAGTCTCAACCCATAACTTTCTTTCAAATGGCTCATCACCATACGCTGCCTCTCTGTCTCAGCTGATTTTCCTGTCTACGGACTGGTTCTAGCGCGCCATCGATTGATGCCTTGTGCAGTAAACAAAGGCAGTAGGCCTATTTAGGTTGGTAATGGTTTTTTATGGTTCTGCCCCTGGATTGTGATACTGGAATGCGATTTTAATGCCTCGTGCATTGCGATAACGGAGATATAGAACTTTCAATAATAGATTAGATTAGATTGGAGAAGGCGATCTTGCAGAACAATGTGCTGTCACACTGTGGACACGGCTATGCTCAGCCAAGTTTGGTACCAGAGAAACAGAGGGAGAGGGAGCAATACTAACTTTAACTGTTAATCTGTTTAATCTGTCTCAACTTTAGATGTCAGCAACGCCAGTAATTTGCAAAGAAATTGATTCTCAAAGACAGAGATCAAAAATAGAAATCTTAAAACGTAAAGAGTCTTCTGAGATTGATGTTCGCCCGTTGAGGCTAACCTCAAAACTACTATAGCGCCACTACTTTGAGTTGATGTTATCATCAGCCTGGTCAAAATCGGTCAAAGTACATCGGCCAAAGTACATCGTTTCTTGCAACACAAAAACGGAACTCAGTTCGAAACAAAATGCAATAAACCTAGACAAAACAAAGTTTACAATTTGTATTTTGCAGTGTGAGGCTAAAATTGCCCTCATAATTTAAATACTGCTTACTCCATATCACAAATTAATTTTATGTAAGACCTACATTGTAGGCCTAACATGGAACACACAGTTAAGATATAAGTAGAATAGCGACATTGAAGTTGTCGCATAGAGATTACTGCATCCGTTGCGATTGCCTTTTTCTATAAGTCGCTTGATGTCATAATTCACAAACATGACGTCATCGCAAAATGATGCAATTTTCCTCTGTTCCCTCGTCATTTTCAGGAACATTCGCTTCATTTCTGTCTAAGGTTGCAGATGACAGATGTGGAAGAAGACGACGAAAACGATTAAAAAGACGACGAAGTTAAAAAGATGATAAACAACAGTTCCCGAATTGAGCGGCAGTCGATCATCGAAGTGAAAATAAATCATTCGTAATGTATGACAGAAATTTTATCATCGTTTCAATCACAGAGGTCGTTAGTTCAACGACCGAAAATAATCGGTCAGTAACTAAGAAAGCATGGTAAAACATGAAATAAATTGAATGAACAAGTATCTGATGCAAGTATAAGAAGTGAGTATGAAAGTGAATTAGATGAAGAAGTATTATATAAAAGTAAGAAAATTCTATGGCGTGCGTACTCTTTTTTTACTGCATCTGTTCATGATTTTGGTTTGTTAAGTATTCATATAGGGCGCTTTTAAAGTAGGCATACCATTCAGGACCGTTCTACATAAAATTGTGAAATCGCCTCCTAGTCAAAGTAACATTTTGAAGTCCTTCTGTCCGTCTCTGTCACTGTATGTCGTAGACAGTGAAATAGACGGAAAGATCAATAGACATCAGACAGAGAGACAAACATACAGTCGAAAGCAGACTGTAGAGAGACGAGTTGACGACAGACAGACAAACAGAAACACAGACAGTCGATACATGGACAGATGGACGACAGCGAGACGCAGACATATAGT
Source organism: Allolobophora icterica (assembly GCA_963556255.1). Lineage (NCBI taxonomy): Eukaryota > Metazoa > Annelida > Clitellata > Crassiclitellata > Lumbricidae > Allolobophora > Allolobophora icterica. The sequence continues at coordinate 22,366,105 of OY744607.1, read as the reverse complement.
TAGACTTAGACGGACTCTTTTCCTGCGTGTCTGTCTCAAAATCCTCTGCTTCCTTGTCTAAACAGCGCAGGCATCATTATGACGTAATAGGTCATTAATGTCGATTCATCTAAAACAGTTTAATTTGACGTCAAACGTGTGTGTATATATATATATATATATATATATATATATATATATATATATATATATATATATTTGGGTCATAGACGTCATCCTTATATAGATAAAGACGAATTAAGTGCATTATGACTTCATCGGGTATTATTCATAATAGATTCCGCTGAATAGGCCTAGAGGGACTCGTTTTGACCGTGCAGAGGCGTTGAAAGAAATCTTCTGAAAGAAGTTGAACGATGAAGCGATGAAAAAGACGACGAGAGACGTCGAAGATGGTGAAGACGATTGCAAATATGACGAATACCTGAATACGAATGAAGATTGGTTCTGAAATGTTCGAATTGGAGGAATGAAGACGAATTTTCAAATTTAAGTGATTCGATTTTACATGCTTGATTGATCGGTGGATTAGTCATTCAGCTTTAGTCTTACCTGTTAATTGATTAATATTGGAAAAAATTGATTCAACAGTTTTATTTTACTCGGTGTAAGTTCGTCAGTGATAGCTAGTTCACACAGAGTACATATACGTCTTGCAAAGTCAAAAAGACATTTTTTAGACCAATTTAGCCGAGTTTTCAAAAGTAGGCCTATTTGATTATATGCCCATAGACTTCGTTGACAAAGCAGTAGAGCTAGGTCTTTATGTTACATATACAGTTCGGATCTTTCCTCAAGGTAACCTCAGACCAACTCATCTAGGGTTATAATACCAGTGCGTATTCTGTATCGGTTGATCGCATTAAGCTAGACAGACCATGTAATTTGCTTCTCTATGCTTTGAGAACTATGTTATTTAGCCGATTTTTATGCATTTTCATAGGCTTACTTTTTTTTTTATTCTGGATATTTCTATAGCGCCTCTCGAAGTCTACTACTACTCAGAGGCGCTCCCGACTACAGCATTTGATACTGTGCCGGAATTTTCACGCCGAAGCGCCACGAGCAATTGCGAGTGAAGGACTTGCCCAAGGTCCGAACGCAGCGGCTAGAGTGGGATTCGAACCTGCAACCCTCCGGTCACAAGGCGCCGAACTTACCACTGAGCCACCACGCCCTTACGTACGTTATCGGACTGATGCAGCTTAGTCCAAACCTTACTGTACTTTAATAATATCTTTCCTACATTCTCTTAGTCAAGGTAATATGGAAACTGTGCAAACTTCACAAATTTGTCATAATATGAAGGTTAAGTGCCCAACTCCGGCATTCTGGAATAAATTTTGACTGAGCCAGCATTTCGACATTTTCAGTGAAGTGACCCAGTTGGAGTCACCAACAAAAATGAATGGGCGACATCTCGTATGGGCTGGGATGTGGCCCTACCATTGCAACGCAACTGTAACGACAATTATTACGGTTGATTTAAGATAAGAATCTGCTACATAATTTCCCAGCTCTGTTTGTCCATCGTAAGATAAACGCTAACGAAATTTGAGGAATATGCATCGGGCGAGCCCTATGCATGCGCAGGGGCTGTCTGGAACGTGCATGCTACAGCTAGGCCCTACGGTTAGATTACAGGGCAACATAAATTATTCTCAACGTAGGCATATATGGAGAACCTGAAACAAGTTTCAGTTTCATTCTGTGACAGTTGAGTTTTGGTTGGCCATTTCGACCGCCTTTGAAGCCGTTCTATTTGTATGGTGATCGGTTTTGTGCTGAAGTCTGGAACATGTTCTGTTCAGGGTCATACCAACCCGTAAGAAACCAAATTTGACTTTAAGAACATCATTAACCTGATGCGTATATATTCTAGGACCACAGGCAGTAACGTAAGACTAGAGTTAATTAAGTACAGTTCGTCCGAATGTAGTCATGAAAACTGAATGAAAGTTTTCTTCGCCTCTGTAGAACATTGACCAGCCCTGCAGGGTCTGCTATATCTGAACCTATTAGAAAGTGTTGGGTGGTGTCCGCTAAAGACACCCGATGAGCCCTCCTAAAGGAAGCAAATATTTCGAACTACTCCATCTGAGCGGTCTAAAGAGTTGCAGCCGTGATGGAGAAGAAAGACGATTAAGACCAGGTGCACCGTAATCCGACTCAGCAGTTAGAGAGAAGTGTGTATCATCCGAGAAGAGTAGTGACACAGTTGATCAGCTCTTACCACCTTCCATCGGTAAAGAAACACGGTAGAATCTAGTAAAAGACGGCAGGTTCTCGTAAAGTAAGTAAGTACGTATTGTAGTAAGTACGTATATTCTTTATTTGACCTGTTGCAAGAGATTCGTACTCGGGTTAAATCATGAGAAAGTACTGATTACTTGCCATGGTCATTGCTAAACCGATGATGTGGCTTTAGACTATAGCACTAATAAAGCAGACTATTGGTTGAATCAAGTGCTTCCTATACAATGAACGCTCCAAGTGCTCAGATCTGATACCGGTTGAAACCATTTTTCTATTCGAAAGCAAATGATCATTCACGTCGTTTTTGTTGTTTTCGAACGCATTTTTCAGTTCCAGTGGCAGCTCTTATGCTCATTATCATACCTATTTACCATTTATTGTTTAGCAGCTGTGCTTACTGCCTGACCTCGGTGATTCGATCTTAACAATGACTTCCATTTCGCCTCTTCTGTAAAAGTCATATTTGCACGAGTTTTCGACGGTGCCGTCGGTGCACTTAGATAATTAGATGCACGTACATGTAAATGTGACATATCTACGATGTGTCATAACAGAGATGATAAACGACGCCCTCCTCCTTTATAAACTCTTAGCACTGGGACTGGCGCTAACAGATTACGGGCAGTTGACGGAGGTACATCGACGTGTGAAATCCTTCAGTGAGTTACCATCAAGTTCATGGCTATCTAGATAGACAGTAGGTAAAAATGTAAGCGTGACGTTCGTCAAACTGTCATATTCAAGTTGTATTGTATTGTATTTGCGAATTTATAAAGCGCCTCTCGCAGTACAACCTAATCAGAGGCGCTGGTCAGCGATGGAAGTAATTAAGTAAGTATTTTCTCATTAAGCTCGACACCCAGTATATTCAGAGTGTGCACCATAGCGATACCATAAAGAATAGGAGGTGGGGGCATACCAATGGTTCCCCGAGGGCGCGTGAATATTATTTCACTGGACTTGCTCGTATTGAGGCTTAGGTTGCATCTAAGCCTTAATACGAGCAAGTCCAGTGAAATAATTTCTAATTGCAATTGTTGACTTCTATAGCGCCGTTGTTTAATATACAAGGCATCAACAGAATGCCGCAAAGTCAAACCGTAATCAGCTAAAAACCAAGGAGATCAGTCCGAAATCTAATCTGCGTATAATATTGTCGGTGCCAATTTCCGTTAAAGAGATCCAAGAGAACCGTACGGACCGGTCCATTCACTCTACTTTGTTTACCTGAAAGCGTTTCGAATTACAAAAGTATTTAGTGCCATGCATTTCTTATGCACAGGCACAGTAGCCACATGCCATCGCTTCTGATTAAGGACTTGTGAACTGACGATCAATAGGCCCCTGAATGTTTCTAAAATTAAAATGTAGCCTGCCAAAGCAGGATTCTATTTCTTACTGTTATCATAAAAAGAAATGGAAAGCAATGGTTACTTACGCGAACAGAATCGACAAACTTTAGTGACTATGACAAACATTAGTAATTCCTCAATCACTTTATTGCAATGTTTATCTTTCGATATGAATGTGTGTCGAAGATTGCAGAAAATCATCTGGATCCGTTTCTTCTCACTGAAGATGCACAAAATAATTCTTCGTCATATCCTCTGCGTCCTCATTTTAGTCGTGTTGCATGAAAGACTGAACGCGCAACAAGTGGACAACCAGAACGGTTAGCTGTGCATTTTGATTATCCATGTATATGTTTGGTAGTAAGCCTATTAATAGGAACATGCATTGCCTGAATTTAGTCCCAAATCCAATAAAACTAGGGCCCATCCATATATGCATACATTTATCTATGAATACTTGTGTATATATGCATGTTTGCATGCATCCCTGACTGCATACGTGTACGAAGGTATGTATGTATGTAGGTGTGTGCATGCGTTCATTTATTTATGCAGGAATGCATGCATGCACGTATGTGTGTACGCATGTTTACATAAATACCTGTAAGCATATATGTATGCATGCACGTATGAATGTGTGTATTTAGATGTATTATTATTTTATCTGCTTTCTATTTATACACACCTGCATCTAGCCAGGTGTAGACGAGGGTATACAGCGTGTACTCACCTCTAGAGACCGTATATTCACCTCACTAATGTTTTTAATTAGCTCACCTTTGGAGAGCGTGTACTCACATCCACAACGTACTTTGACATATGTTTCAATACTGTAGAGTGTAGACTAAAACTTTAAAAAAATTTCAGTTTTAAATTAATTTTTTTCTTTTGCTTGACCTGGATGCAAAAAACATTAATTTTTCAATAAATTTTAGTATAGTTGGTGGATCAGAAATTGAGGAATTTCGTCATTTCAAAAGCTTAAACGCTTACATAAGCAATTCCATATTTCAGAATATTTTCTTGCTTGTAAGGGCTCATTCATTAATTCATTCGAGGATTTATATAGCGCCCGTTCAGGGGAACTACTCAGAGGCGCTCCCGACGCCAGCTCGCTCAAATAGCACAGTTTTAGGATTAGTAAGAAATCAGGCCAGGGGACCCCAGGGCACAAGCGGAGCTCTAAGGGAAGTCTGTTCCAGACCACGGGCCCACCACTGAAAATGCTCGACTTTGCATAGTCGTAGAAAGAGGGAAGGGGACTAAGAGAACCCATTTTCCGGCAGAGCGGTGTGAACGTCGGCCTTGGGCACCTGAGACGGAGCAGCAAAACTCTCGAAGGTTGGCAGGGGCAGGGCCCTAACAACATCGTCATACTAAGGCAGCGATCCTATATTCAATGCGAAAGCTGATGTGAAGCCAGTGAAGGACCTCCAGCATATATCTAGAGCTTTGGCCATATTTGGGAATATGCCCGATGACACGGGCTGCTGAGCGCTGAACTCACTCTAGACACACTGCGACTAGATGGGAGACCAAAATAAAGCGATGATCAGTAATCAAGGCGGGCTGTAATGAAGGAGTGAACCAATGCAGCAGTGGCACGGCGCGTTAGCGAACGAGTAACAGTGCGTAGCTGGCGCAGCTGATGGTAGCAGTCCCTAGTAAGAGCCAAACACCAAGATCACGGACAAGAGTTGAGAAGATGTAGTCAGGGAATTCAGTTGCTAGAGCAGTGAGGTCAAGTCTAGCCAAATAGATTTGATCTTGGACGGGTTTAAGCGTTGGAATGGCATTGGAAGAGAGGCAATGCATTTAATTATGCTTGGACATCGTCAGTATATTGCTGATCCAGTACCGCATTTGCAGCCAGGAGCGTGTCAAGCCCAGAGGTATAAAGAATGTATAAAATAGGTCCTAGGATGGAGTCTTGGGGCAGCCCATACCGTGCAGGGAACTATGAAGACCTAGTTTTGCCATGGATCAAGCAGAGGAAACGTTCACAAAGAAATGAGTTTACCCATTCATAAATGTCTCCAGACAGGCCAAACGAAATACTCAACCGTTCTAACAAGATCTCATCGTCTTGTGTCGAGTGCAGCACTGACAACGAAGGGAGCTAGTAGTGTGAGTTGGGCCCTGTCAGTCGCTCCGTAGATGTCTGAAAGAAGTCGGATCAGGAGTGTCTCAGTTGAATGATATTCTTCTTAAACCCGACTGACTTGGCCCAGCAGATTATTCCCTTCAAAGTAAGCGACGACTTTTATGATGATTTTAGACAGAAAGGTGATATTCGCTATCGGTCTGTAATTCGCAGGGACATCCGGATTCAGACCATCGCAGGGATCAGAATTGATCTCCTCTGCGTCGGCGGTAAGTCGCAATCCTGAAGAGAGCGATTACAGAGGGTTGTGAGAAGGGGGAACAGGATATAGATGAATTCCTGGAATAAGATGGTGGGAATGGGATCCAGTTCGCAAGACTTAGGTGGTGAGGATAGGATAATGCGTCGTAATTCATCACTAGTAACCGCATTCAAGACGGATAGATGACAGTCAGCAGGGGATGATTGGTAGGCGGCGAACTAGCTATTGCTTGGCGGATGTCGGCGATGTCGCGGCAAACGAGGCGTCAAACATCCCCTCAGTGTTTCGGTAAACTAACCTGTAACGTGTACTCACCTCTAATTTTGCCCCTACAGACCTGCATCCAGCCTATACACGTAGGCCAAGGATATAAGCACCCAGAGAGTGTCTAGCCTGAGTTCTTTAAAGTTCATCAAGCATAGAGTCTTGTTTCACCATCTGCAATCGATGCTTGAAAAGTGTCACAAATATTTGATAGTAAAGATCTCTTTATTGTTTCTGTTATGAGACAACTGTAATTAAGTTCTTACGTTTTTACACAACGAATTCTTTTCGCGTAGATAACTTAATTAAAATCCGTTTATTGTGCACAGAGGTCTTCGAGGAAGAAACGTCTTTTTATTTAATACGATCTCGACGGTCTACTGTTTAGTTAGTGTGGTGAGCTATTCGTGCTGAACTTTGTCATGTTTCGAGAGAGGAAGATCTTTTTATTGAATAGGATATTTCTATCGATCAATCAATCAATTAAGTTTATTCTCAAAAGCAAGTTGACAAAATCGCAGCTTATAACATAGTACAACTAATTATCATAAATAATAGTTCATAAGTAGTTAGTAAAGTATGAGTGCAGGCATTACAATATAATTTGAGGTAAATCTAAAATAGGAATTATAGGTTCATTCTTCAGTACATGTTTTTAAATAATACTCGAGATATGAAATTTTTATCATCTTTAACGGGGGAGGAGGAAACCATGCGGTCTTGGTCTTAGCTCATGCCGGGAAAGGGCGCCGAGCGGGGAGAATAGTCTATGAAGAACATGCATATCATTTGTTCTTATTGCTGCTAATAGTCGATCGTCCGCCCCGTAAGTCAGCTCTTACGGTCGGCGCGTCTAGGCGCTTCATTTTAGCCATTAGTTGTTCTATTTTAGCCCTGTCTTCAACATTCGTGTAGCCCCACCATGTCGGTGAGGCATACAGTAGTTGTGCAATGGCTATCATTTTGGCCACTTCATGCAAGGACATAGAGAAAAGTCCGTGGCGTCTTAAGAACCCCCTCCCCCAAGAGCATATATAGAAGACAAACAGGTACATAATATCGAGTCCAGATGAGAAGACATATCCATCAGGATATTAGACGCCTTACCGTTTAGGTATATATGTGTTGGCTGAATTCTGTCTTGCATTAATAGATAATTAGCTAATAGATAATTATGCAACAAAAATAATTGAGAACTGGTGACTTGCAAATGCGCAAAGGACAATTCAACTTAAAATGCGTTATAGGCAGAAAGTGGCATTCGGTTTTCCATTCTAAACAGCAACCATGTATGCAAAATTCACTGTTTTGCAAAACTGGAAGAGTGATATGATGAATATAGCCACATGGGTTCATTCTATTTTCCTGTTTGTAGGACAATCATACATACCTTAGTGAATATTAAAACATAAGAACTGCTTTGTCATTGCAGAGAAATTTCAAAATTTCAAAATGAAGGATGGAACTCTGGTTTCTACTGCTGAAGCTGATGGGCAGACTGGAGACGCGATGCGTCAGTCATTCAAACGTGATCCAGATCCAGGTCCACATAATGGGTTTGTCCGATTCGGATAGAACGAAATCGAGCCACCGACTGCAATTTGCAACACGCCGACCGATCGAAAGCAAAAGCACATCTGATCTGATAGATCGTCTAAATTTATCCACATGATCGAACTTTTTTTAAACTCTGCGTTTCCCACAACTCCGATGATGACTTAACCAAATATTTTCAACCTGCAATGATGCTTTGATTGACTGTTTTAACGGATCGAGATTCCTTATTCGTGTTTGAATATATTATATATTCTTGCTTGAATAAACTGTAAAAACATTAACTCAAGGGCGTCCGTTCTTACAAAGCAATAGCCATGCAAAGTACCAGCGAAGTAACCATTGAAACGCTTTTAAGTAAATCTGATGTTAAAAAGTTCTTTATACGGAATTCATATTCTCAGTAAATGTGTTTTTCTTAAAAATTATCCCATGGAAACGTTTAACGAAGGGAAAGCAGATTTAGAACCGTATAATTATTACAGGGTAAGTATGCTCTTCAATATTTTGATGAAGAGCTATATTTATTTCACGGTGCAAACTGTGTAGCGGCTGTATAGCCAGAACGGATCAGAGCGAACAAAAGCATAAGACATTCAGAAATAATGGAAACAGAATTATACAGAGAAGCAGTCTGTTGCAGGTTACTCTAAAATTCTTGACTGCAGCCGTTTGGGTGGAGTGAGACATGAGATGTAGATGTTTGTACCCAATAAAAAGATTGCAGTCAGAGCAATTGTCAAAGTTTATTCAATGCGATCATTTTTCGCAATTAAAAGAATAGATGTCATCTTAGTGCAAGACGCTCTTCGAGTGGGCATCTTGAAATGCTGGAAAGTGACTGAAAGGAGTGATATGGCCATTCTGCATCTTTGTATACTCAAGCAGTAAACTCTGTATGAACCAACCCTAACCTTACACACAAAATCCCTGTGAAGAAAAGCAGAACATGAGAAAAACAAATAAAAATAAATGCTAAATTTATGTCGTAAAATTTGTTCTTATTTGATTTTCAAATAACGCCGTTAACGACAAAATTCACGCATAAATTCTTTGGATGTGTCTCTAGCCGTACACTCTTCATGACATAAACCCTTGCACTGCCTGCATTCTATCAGCTTTTCGCCAGCTGACCCGAATGTCTCGTGCGTGATGATATAATGATGATGCTTATTACTATGACGTTCATCACACATGAAACATTTTTCACTTTCCTTGCAGTCAAACTTGAGCTTGTTTTTAGTTGTCCTTTTTGACATAAGTTCCAGATTTAGGTCCTCTTGCTTTTCTCCTCCTTGGTTTATCCTATCTGCGTGTCAGTTCCTTTCTATTCTTTAAGATTTTCAGTTTGGTTGTGCTAGGCCTATGACTGTTTCCGAAGATGCAGTGACCTTAAGCTTGCCACAGATTTTGTCTAGCATTATTTCGTATTTCAATAGGAAACCGTTGTACACAGGTAAAGCAATCATACGAGGTGAATGATCTGGGGTTCGATTACGAGGTGAGCGGAACCAAAAGAAGAAACCTCTTCTAGTCTCTAAAGGCGCTCTAGAAATACAGTTTGGTTATCTCTCATTTCTAACTGGTTGTCTCTCATTGCTAACTGGTTGTCTCTCATTTCTTCTAAATTAATAGCTATGTTAGCCTGGCTACCTCTAGCGTCAGCTAAGTACTCCCTAACATCTGCCACTTTGCCTCTAACGTCAGCTAAGTTGCTAGCTAGGTTCATTTGTTTGCCTCTGACATCCATTCTAACATTAGCTGCGTGTTCAGTCATATTAGCTACATTACTAGCTATGCTTTCCAGGAGTTGGCCCATGACAGAAAAAAGCGAGAGAGAAGACAAAGGTCTTACGGCACTATCCTGTCTAACACTAGAACCAGCGTCTAAATTCAACGACGTCAAAGAGTTTAGACACATTTTTAATGTATATGAATGTCCCAGCAAATAAAAATAATCCAATGAGATGAACAGTAGGCCTAATACGATTCCTACAGTACTGCACTAACAACTTCTGAATCTTATACACAGTACTTACTAAGACAGAAATAAGCAATCATTAACAATTTAAATGATAAACTGATTATTTACCCCAATTTAGTTCACAAGCGGGACATCATCAGATTCACAAGATTCATTACAGAACACGCATAAATCCACAGTAGGTCGATTTAACGATATCCTTCACAGAAGCAAGTGCCTGTTTCACAAGGCTAGCGATCTCCACTTATCATTACACACTCCGCAAATCTAAAACTGCACTCGCGTCAGCAGCTATCTCTTCGGTGCCTCAACCTGGTCTGCACATAAACCTAAATTATCGTGCTGCAACTTCCACGCTCTGGCCAATTTGATCTGCCAATGCACGCCCGCGTCTGCCGCTTCTATAGACTGCTACTTTCCCGCCACTCACATCCAGGGTTATCGGCTGGACTAAATTGGCGGGAAGCTGCTACAGCAGCTGCTGCCTTTGCTGTTCGCGCCACTCGGACGACTCATCATCCAGGTTAGCAATGCAAGGAAAATGGCGGGAAACTTAATACACGAGGACTTGTAATGGACAGATTTCAGTTTCATTCTGTGGCAGTTGTGACGGTAGAGTTTTGGTTGCCATTTCGACCGTCTTTGAAGCCCTTCTGTTTGTATGGTGATCGGTTTTGTGCTGCAAGTTTGGAACATGTTTCTGTTCAGGGTCATACCAACCGGTAAGAAACCAAATTTAAGTTTAGGAACATCATTAACCTGATGCGTATATATTCTAGGACAACAGGCAGCAACGTAAGACTTGAGTTAATTAAGTACAGTTCGTTCGACTGTAGTCATGTAAACTGAATGGAAGTTTTCTTCGCCTCTGTAGAACATTGACCAGCCCAGGATCTGCTATATCTGAACCTATTAGAAAGTGTTGGGTGGTGTCCGCTAAAGACACCCGATGAGCCCTCCTAAAGGAAGCAAATATTTTGAACTATTCCATTTGAAGAGGTCTAAAGAGTTGCAGCCGTGATGGAGAAGAGGGACAATAAAGAGAAGGTGCACCGTAACCCGACTCAGCAGTTAGTGAGAAAGATGTATCTTCCGAGAAGAGTAGTGGCACAGTTGATCAGCTCTTCCACCATCCATCGGTAAAGAAACATGGTAGGATCTAGTAAAAGACGGCAGGTTCTCGGAAAGTAAGTAAGTAAGTACGCATATTCTTTATTTGACCTCTGTCAAGAGATTCGTACTTCGGTTAAACCGATGATATTGGTTTACATTGTAGCACTACTTTAGTACTCAGGCAGACGTTTTCTCTATTGGCTGAATAATCGCGTGCTTTCTATGCAATAGAACGCTCCAAGTGCTCGGATCAGATACCCGTTAGAAATCGTTTTGTTATTCAAAAGCAAATAATCATTTACGTCGTTTTTGCCGTTTCAGGACGCGCCTATCAGTTCTAGTGGCAGCTGTTAAGCTTATTAATAGACTTATTAGGCCTAAGTGTTGTAGCAGCTGTACTTACTATACCTGACCTGAGTGATAGGATCTTAAGAATGATTTCCAGTTTCGCCACGTCTGTAAAAGTTATATTTTCACGAGGTTTCTAAGTGCACCGACGGGATTATCGACGATGTGTCATAAGAAAGATGATAAGCGACGCCTCTCTCCTATATCCGGACTTGGGATTGGGACTTGCACTACCAGATTACGTGCAGTTGACTGAGGTACATCGACGGGTGAAATCCTTCAGTGAGTTATCATTCAGTTTAACACTATCTAGACAGTAGGTAAAATAGCGTGACATTCATCGGACTGTCATATTCAAGTTGTGCAGTTTGTAATTGCCATTCGTAACTTCTATCGCGTCGTGGTTTAATACACAACTCATCAACGGAATGCACCAAAAACCAAGCCGTGATCAGGTAAATATCCAGGAGATCAGTCCGAAATCTGATCTGCGCACACGTTGTCGGTGACATTTTCCGATAAAGAGATCCAAGAGGGCTATAAGGACCTGTACATTCATTCTACTATGTTTACCTGAAAGTGTTTCGTATTACACAAGAATTCAGTGTCATGCATTTCTCAAGCACATTGCACAGGCATCCGTTTGCAACAGGTTATTTTTAATACTTGCGTACAGTGGATCCGAAAGAAATGGTTCACACTTCATACTTTCTCCTACTGAATTGCTACACGCCATCGCTTTTGAGAAGTTCTTAAACGGCGCTTTACATATATCCGGATACATGCATCTGACTTAGTACTCGCGAACTGACGGTCAATAGGTCCCTGCATGAGGGGCGTGGTGGCTCAGTGGTAAGTTCGGCGCCTTGTGACCGGAGGGTTGCAGGTTCGAATCCCACTCTAGCCGCTGCGTACCGACGTTGGACAAGTCCTTCACTCGCGATTGCTCGTGGCGCTTCGGCGTGACAACTCCGACACAGTATCAAATGCTGTAGTCGGGAGCGCCTCTTAGTAGTAGTAGACTTGAGGAGGCGCTATAGAAATATCCGAAATAAATAAATAAAAATAAACAAATGTTATAAAATTAAATTGTAGCCTGCCAAAACAGGATTCTATACGTTACTTTAATCACTAAAAAATAGAAAGCAATGGTTAGTTACGCGAACACAGTCGACAAACATTAGTGACTGTGACAAACATAAGCATTGCCTCAACCGCTTGATTGCACTGTTTATCTTTCGATACGAATCTGTGTGAAGGATTGTAGAAAATCATCTGGATCCGTTTCTTCAAACTGAAGATGCCGAAAACAATTCTTCGACCGATTCTCTGCGTCCTCATTTTAGGTGTTTTGCATGAAAGACTGAACGCGCAACCAGTGGACAACCAGAACGGTTAGCTGTGCATTTTGATTATCCATGTATATGTTTGGTTGTAAGCCTATTAATAGGAACATGCATCCCCTGAATTTAATGCCAAATCCAAATACAACTAGGACCTTTGCATATTTGCATGTATAGGCCTACATTTATCTATGAAAATGTGTGTATATATGTATGTTTGCATGCATATCTGAATGTATACGTGCATAAAGGTAGGTATGTATATATGCATGTGTGTGTGGACGTCTGTGTGTGCAATGTGCATGTGTTCATTTATTTATGCATGAATGCATGCATGCACGTATGTGTGTACGTATGTATGTATAAAACCTGTAAGCATTATGTATGCATGCACGTATGAATGTTTGTATATATGTATTATTTATTTGCTTTCTATTTATACACACCTACATCTATGGTCAGGGCTGTAGACGAGGGAATACAGTGTGTACTGACCTCTAGAGACCGTATACTCACCTCACAAATTTTTTCAGTACACTCGCCTCTGGAGAGCGTGTACTCACCTCCAGAACGTACATTGGCATATTTTTAATACTGTAGAGTTTAGACTATAGCTAGGGCTGTAGTCGAGGGTATACGCGGGTATACAGCGTATACTCACCTCTATATATAGACAGCGTATACTCATGGCTGGAGCGAGGGTATACGCGGGTACACAGCGTATACTTACCTCTGTAGAGACCGTATAGCCATTGAGTAATGAAATTTCCACAAAAAAGAAAGGTAATGAAAGGTTTTGAGGGCGAATGACTAAAAAAAGGTCATCTTTTTCAGAGACGAATTCCTAAAAAAAGTCAAGAATTTTCTGAGAATTCCTAAAAGGTCATGAATTTTTCTGAGACGAATTCCTAAAAAAGTCATCACATTTTTTAGGGTGACACCAGCCCTAGTGACGCCGCTTCTCGCCGGTAGCGTGTACTCACCTCTAATTTTACCACTACAGCCCTGAGGCCCCTGACTATAACCTAGGCCTAAACAAAATTTCAGTTTGAAATATAATTATTTCTGTTTGCTTGACCTGGATTATTTTTCAACAAATTTCAGCATAGCAATAGAGGAATCCCATCATTTAAAGAGCTTAAATACTTATCGCTAAATTTTTTCTTGCTTGGGAGGTGGTATATCTATTCACCATATCCATATTAGACAATCTTGCTTTTGCAAAAGTGAAAAATCCTGGCCTGCAAATGTGGCCTGTGGTTTTACGGAATTGAGTTCTTAATAGATGCCAATGAGATAAGAAACCAATGAATGTTTAGCCAGACTTCTTTAAAGTTCATCAAGCTTAGGCCTAGAGTCCTGTTTCACCACCTGCAATTGATGCTTGCAAAGTGTCACAAATATTTTGATAGTAAAGATCTCTAATTTTTCTGTTATAAGACAACAGCACTCGAGTTCTTATGTTTTTACACCACGAATTCTTTTCACGTGGATAACTCAATTAAAATCCGTTTATTGTGCCCAGACGTCTTCTAGGAAGAAAAGTCTTTTTATTAATACGATGCTAGACGATCTAGTGTGGTGAGCAATTCTTGTTGAATTTTGTCTTGCTATCGAGAGAGGAAGATCTTTTTATTGAATAGGATATTGGACGCCGTACCGTTTAGGTATTTAGGTGTTCATGCTGAATCTTGTCTTACATTAATTATAGGCACATAGTGAATAAGCTTATGCAACAGAAGTAATTTTGAAGTGTTGACTTGCAAAATGCGCAAAGACTATTTAAATACCATTATAGGGGAAAAGTAGCATTCGGTTTTCCATTCTAAACAGCAAGTATAATGCAAAATTGACTGTTTTGCACAACTGTAAGTGTGATATGATGAATAAATCCACATGGGTTCATTTCTTTTTTCTTTTTATAGGATAATCATGCATACCATGCTGAATATTGAAACATAAGAACTGCTTTGTCATTGCAGAGAAATCTATAAATTTCAGAACGAAGGATGGAACTCTTACTTCCACTGCTGAAGCTGATGGGCAGACTGGAAAAGTGATGCGTCAGTCATTCAAACGTGATCGACATAATGGGTTTGCCCGATTCGGGTAGAACGAAGTCGAACAATCGACTTTGCAAGACCACCAATTTGCAAGACGAGGACCGATCCAAAGGAAAGGCACATCTGATCTGACTGCTCTTCTAAATTTATTCACACGATTCCAACTTATTCTGAAGTCCCCTTTAAGTAAACTCTGGGTTCCCACAATTCTAACGATGACCTAACCCAGTGCTGTCCAACCTTTTTGACACTGCGGGCCACCGAAACAAGTATTATTGAAGCTCAGGACCGCACCAGTAAACTCAAAGTAACGACTAAAATTTATTGAAAATTTCTAACTGTATTAAAATTTATTATGAATGGCAATAATTATGTAAAATCAGCCCGCGGGCCGCGTGTTTGACAGTACGGACTTAACCAAATATTATCATCCCGTAAGGATATTTCTGATTGACTGTTTTTGACGGATCGAGATTTCTTAATCGTGTTTGAATATATTATTTATTCTTGCTTGAATAAACTGTAAAAGCACATGAAGTGAGAAAATATTAACTCAAAGGCGTCCGTCCTTACAAAGCAATAACCATGCAAAATAAATCTGATGTAAAAAAATGTCTTTATACGGAATACATATTCGCAGTAAATTTGTTTTTACATAAAAATTATCCCAGTGAAACCTTCAACGAAAGGAAAGCAGCTTTAAAACCATATATGGGCTAAGTATGCTCTTAAAATATTTTGAAGAAGATCTACAGGCCTACCTCTTTACGGTACTACCTGTCTTGCAAGAAAAGATCAGAGCGAACAAATGCAATTTATGATTTCTGCGACTTTTGAATATAACGGAGACAGAATAATGCAGAAAAGTAGACTATTGCAGGTTAGGCCTACTTTGAACTTCTTGACTGCAGCCATGCACATGCACAGTGTGAAATGGAATAAGACACCTTCCCATTGAATAAACCATTTATGTTACAATATTAATCACGTCCGTTGCACAAGGTTAACCCTGTTATAATTAGCTAAATGCTTGTTTTTTTATTTATTGACATGCAAGATAAATTTTCGTAAACGGCAGCAGTAAAAGTCGTCGAAGTCCATCAGAAAATATCGATATAGGGGCCTAGGTTTTCGGCTAAGAGCAATTGGTCAGAGAATATTCGAGGAGCTGGGTCGTTTTTCAAATATATGTAGTTCGTTTTAACAATATAATACGACGTTACTTAAGCTTAATCATATATAAATTGGAGGCATAATTTTAAAAGAACTGTTATCCTTGAAGCCTACAAGAACAAAAGACTGAATTATCGTTTTACTATTGTTAAAACAATCTCAATAAGCGACGTCGCAATGCAAGTGCTGAGAGAAGTATCGTCGCTCTGAGTTTCCTTTGATCAGGAGAAACATCCCATGGATGATAATCTGCTGGACAGATCTTCTTTAAATGCACCGTAAATCCATGGAGGGCTTTCTTCCACGAATTCCCCTCGGATCGTTGGTGCATTTCACACTGTGCATGGACATAGTGAAGAAAAAGCAAAGGACATAATTTAATTGCATCAGAGTAGCAATTATGATCATTTGTATGAAGTCCGTAGACCCTTATGAACCCGACAACAGTCTGGATATCCTCATCAAACAGATCTAACCATTCTGTCGATAGCAGAACGGGAAAAGACAACTCGGTTGTCGCTCTGTAACCAAACGAAAATAAAGCAGCTAACGCTGTGTTAGAAACGTTCAGACATTCAAAGACTTTGAGACACAGGCTTCGAGATCTTACGAAATCTCTTTTAGCAACGTAGTAAAAATTGGCAAGATAAGTAACACAGATGAAGAAAGACTTCCTGATGCTTTGGAAATTCAGCAGAATAATGCTATTCGAGTAATACAGTAGGCTGTGTACATGCGATCGTAGCATATCAACAGATATGGATGTTCGATAGTCTTGCACTATTGCCCGAAACAGAACTTCCTCTGCTACGTTTTCAGAATCGACTGTCATCTTTGAAATTCCTAGACCTTTGGCTGATCTCCTTAGTTCTACCTGCAATTGTAAGGCCAGGTGCAAAAATTCAAATTCTTTTATATTCGCCTCAGCCTCAATTTGGTCAGATCGTTCTTCTTTTAGGCTTGTGAAGCATTGACGGAAAGACGACATAAAGAAATTGAGACAATGGTGGAGTGATACCCTTCCTTTGTTGAGGCCTTTAATTAACGGCATTAAACGTTCTTCATCTAAGTAATCTGACAGGAGGTCAATTTCCTTACTGAAACTGTGATCAACAGGCAATAATCCAACATGTTGTTTTCAGGAATGAAATAGTTCGGACAATTCTTATCGATAAGCCATTCGATCATTTCGCATATGATCTCAACGATGGCTGCAAATATGTTGCCATTCATCCAGAACTCCTTGGGCTGTTTTTCGCATTTCCAGAGCATGAGGGTTTTGAAGTGGTAAGTACAAAGGACAGTCTGGCTCTTACCCCCGCAAGCCTTGACAACATTCTGCTTTATCAGCCGAAGTACATAATAGATGTTCCTCTGTTCTGGCATCCAGGTCTCAATTAGACGAAGTTCCGCTTTGGAAAACGAGATTCTCCAGAGAATTTCGTCTCCAGTGTGAAGTGGATGAGACTTCTCGACTAAATGAAAACCGTCATTGACAACCAATTCAACTAAATTGTTAGTTGGCCAGCCACTTGGGCGACAACGTGTTGTCCATGTTCTCGCTGTTGTTGGCCAGCCATGACAAAAAATACTAAGAACCGCATCAATATCGGGATATCCTAAGGAACCTTCGAGATGCTTTTGAATATCGTGAGGCAATTTATGGGCAGGTCCACTTCTTTCCGTGAAGATGTCGAATTGCGAAGTTCGAGTCATTATGAAGTCTTGATCCTTTTGTTGAATATGGACAAAACCCGGATTAATCAAATGCTCGTTAAACTTTATTATGCGGCCTTGGAATCTTTCCGGAGGATCATCGGAAGAGGCAACTCCGATTTCGTCCGTTTGGTAAAACATTAAATCAACGTCCGATTCGAAATCATCCATGAGAGAGCTCAATTCAGCAGTGCTTCCTGCTATTAGTACTTGAAGGTTCATCGGATTCTTAGAAAGGTGCTGATAGAAGGTTTTCCAACCGTCCTCATCTGACATATTGTCGACCGTGTACGACGATACACTAGTTAAAGTTGTAGGTTTCGATTAACCGATTCGTCTTTCTCTTGTGTTTGTTCCATAGTGTGTGGCCCACACTGACCGACCATTAAGAGTTCGAGCTTCTGTAAAGTTTCTCTTCGCTGAAATTACATGTGAAACAGAGTGATCCATTTAATGAAAGAGTATCAGGAACCCAAGGCTATCAATTCGAGTAATATCATAATCACCTGATCCATGATTAAATTTCAACCACAACAGTGCTAACTATTGTACACTGTATGCTATAAGTCACTGCAATATACCAGATCCATATGCTATATGGATGCCATGTGCCAGTATTTGCCAATATTTAGTCATTTCATGACTCGTGACAATAAATATGAAGTTACCCAACCGCATCGACAAAATCACCAAACAAAGCTGGGCTGAGAAAATTTTGGTGGTTTTCATCACCAAGAATTTGCCTTTAGTACACAATAACCACGGAAGTTACTCGGCACATATTAGCCAAGCGTAAATGCCAAGTAAGAATATTTCCACAAGTCAATAGATGGCAAAGGTTTAGGCCTATGTCCGTTTCAATTTTCAGCCTCCACATTTAGCACCAAACTATGCACTTGTATTACAGACACGCACAATACTGCGTGTGTGTAATACAGTCACATAATTATATACCATTTTCATTTTCATCGTTTTACGTTTTCTCCATACAGCCTAAATTCCACAAGGGTTGACCAACGATATGCATTTGACGCAATTAACACACATCTATATTCAGACTATAATCACTTTATATTGAGCAGTTATATTCATGCACCGCTGGAAAGTTCCAGCTGACAAAGACTAAGGGGATTACGTTTCCCAATAAAGCGAGTAAAGCAAATTTTTATACCTTCGACGGAGATTGTATGGTTAGATATTTCGAAAGTTTCGTCGGAATGCCAACGGTTTGGATACTCGAAACGTTTGATGACGCGATAAAGACTAGAAGTAGCATTTAATGTTTAAAGAAATCTTATGTCACCCAGGGCCGTTGATGTCAACCTTACCTTACCTCATAATCTCAGATGTCTGCAGACAACCCGAAAACTAAAATACTCAGTAATCACCGACCGAAAGTTTGACTGTGAGATGAGCAGCTATCTCTGGTGTTTGGAAGATCAAACAAGGGAGCAAGGCATTCGTAGTAGGGGTGCAATTTTGTGGTTAGAAGAACGAGGAGTGGCCCGTGACCTGAAGCTTGGTGGGATTGAAGCACGAAGCGGCGTATCCGTGATGGAAAAGAGGAACGACTAAGAGAAGATGCGCTGTAAATCCAATTTAACCAGCGTCCTAACAGTTAGTGGGAAAGGTGCATCTTTCGAGAAAAGAAATCGCACAGTTCATCTGGTTTTACCACCTTCCATCAGTTAAGAAACACATTGGAGCTAAGAAAAGACGGGAGTACGTGTTTCTCGTACACCAGTTAAATCATGAGGAAGTAAGGAAGAGATAAGTACATGCTAGCCAATCCAGTTAGTACGATGGCCCCTACACCTTTATAAAATTAACCTGTTTAACCTGCGAACATAGAACTCGGATTGCTAGCGTTATTAGAAAAAAATAGCAGTGGTTAGTTCGGCAAACTGAATCGACAAACATCAGCGGCTTTGACAAACATTAGCAATGCCTCAACCACTTGAGTGCCTTGTTTATCTTTCGTGACGAATGTGTGTAGAAAATCACCTCGTGGGTGTCGTTCCTGCTGTCATGTATTTTACAAGTGTTTAATGAAAATTAGAGACTTCTGCGTTTATCTAAACGGCCCAGACGTAAAGCTTAATTGACAAGAGAGTGAGGTGCGAAAGTCTAGTATCATAATGATCTGTCCACAGGAGTTTTATTCGTCGTAATCATCATCGGCTACCGTTCAGCGTAGCTTATCAAACGCCATCCTCCGCGCCACAATAGCCTACCTTAACGGGAGGGTAAGGGAATGATGAGTGGAGCTGCAGGTCGATTAGGCACTAGGCACCACAGAATGTAGATAGACTCTACAAGGTCTGTAGGTCGATAGGATCGGTTAGGCATTAGCTAGAAAACCTCTAAGCTTCCATTTAAAGGAATAGTGGTTGGCCGATAGGCGAATCTCAAGCGAATTGAATTCCATAATCTCAGGCCCGATGACTTAATGGAGAAATCCCTTAAATTGGTTCTTGCCCTGTCTGGACGGTAAGTATCAGCGTTTCTCGTGTTGTAAGTGTGAACCTGATGGGTTAGGATAAAGTAGTCCACGAATGAGGAGGGAAGTAATTTGTGCTCATATTTGTAAAAGAATTCTCCTATTTGCATAGTTCTTATTTGCTCTAATTTCAGTATGTTAAATTCTTCATAGATAGGGCTGATGTGGGCATTTCTGCGAGCCCCGGCTACTACCCTAACAGCTTTCTTTTGTAATATCACTAGTTTATGCAACCTAGATTCATAGTTGGAGGCCCAGTAGATTAAGTTACAATACGAGAGATAAGGGTAAACAAGGGTATAATATAATTGAAGTCGAATGTTATTGGGCAATAGGTGTGATATTCTATTAAGGATACCAATATGTTTTGCTATTTTCAGGGATATATAGTTGATGTGGTTCTTCCAAGTAAGATGTTGATCGAAAAGGATACCCAGGGATTTGGTGGACTCAACTTGCGCTATTGGATCACCCTCGATTTCCAGTTTTAGGTTTACTGGATTGTTTTTTCTGTGTGACTTAAACAAGATGAAGTTGGTTTTGTCCAGGTAAAGGGTGAGTCGATTAGCCGTGAACCAGTTACTAACTTTTAGCAATTCAATGTTAATGATTTCCATCAGTGATTGCCAAGATGAGTGGGAAAAGAAGATGTTGGTATCGTCAGCGAATAGTATAAAATATAAAGTGGAGGAGACTTTGGCTAGGTCATTTATGTAGATGAGGAATAAAAGTGGTCCAAGGTTGGAGCCTTGGGGAACTCCGTAGGTGATGTACCCTTCATGTGATTGAACTCCATTACAGAGAACTCTTTGCGTACGGTTTTCGAAATAACTGTAAAACCATTTTAGTTGGGTTCCCCTAATTCCGTAATTTTTTTAAACTTTTTTAATAGTATAGAATGATCCACAGTGTCGAAGGCCTTTGCTAGATCTAGGAATATTCCTATAGAATATTCATTATTTTCAATGGCCTTGGATATTCGATTCTATGTTAAAATACATATTCTATGTATGTATATATATAAATGTATAAATGTATGTATGCATGTGTGTATGTATAGATGTGTGTTGGTATGTATCTGAAGGCCTTCCATGAAATTCCAAAGGCGTTGGAACGTCATTGACAGATGTCTCATGATGCTTCTTATATATACATGTAGTATTAAGCATAGGCGTAGACTCTGGGGAGGGGAGCTGGGGCACGTGCCCCTCCCCCGATAATTGAGATGGACTGTACATCCAATGCAACAAGTGTGGAATGAATAACCAAATGCCCTCCAATATTTTGGAAAAGTTTACGCCAATGGCATTAAGCATCTCAAGTAAGGTAGGCCAAAGCTGCACAGCAGTTGCTAAAACGCAGACTTAACAAGACGAGTTGGGATAAACTCATATCCAACTTGGTTGAACTTCTTCAGCTGATGGACCTAATCTTGGAACACCATACCGCATCTGTTCAAGTCTTTTGTTCGTTTTTGTCTCAATTTACTTGTTTCAAATGGCTTATAACCATACGCTGCCTCTCTGTCACATCTGATTTCCTTGTATTAAAGTCTACGGATTGGTTCTGGCGCGCCATCGGTTGATGCCTTGTGCAGTAAACAAAGGCAGTAGGCCTATAGAGGTTGATAATTGTTTTCTTATGGTTCTGCTCCTGGATTGTGATACTGGAATGCGATTTTGAATAGAAGCTAAACAGCTATCAGTTAATGCCTCGTGCATTACGATAACGGAGATATAGAAATTTCAATAATAGATTAGATTAGATTGGAGAAGGCGATCTTGCAGAGCAATGTGCTGTCACATTGTGGACACGGCTATGCTCAGCCAAGTTTGGTATCACAGAAACAGAGGGAGAGGGAGAAAATCAACTTTAGATGTCAGCGACGCCAGTAATCTGCAACGACTTTGATTCTCAAAGACAGAAATCAAAAATAGAAATCTTAAAACGTAAAGAGTCTAATGAGATTGATGTTTGCCCGTTATGGCTAACCCAAGAACTTCTACAGCGCCACTACATCATCAGCCTGGGTTCATTCGATCAAAGTACATCGGTCAAAGTACATCGTTTCTTAGCAGGCATGCAACACATAGCCTAAACGGAACTCAGTTCGAAACAAAATGTAATAGACCTAGATAAATAATTGTGGTTAGAAGAACGAGGAGTGGCCCGTGACCTGAAGCTTGGTGGGATTGAAGCACGAAGCGGCGTATCCGTGATGGAAAAGAGGAACGACTAAGAGAAGATGCGCTGTAAATCCAATTTAACCAGCGTCCTAACAGTTAGTGGGAAAGGTGCATCTTTCGAGAAAAGAAATCGCACAGTTCATCTGGGTTTACCACCTTCCATCAGTTAAGATTGGAGAAGTTTGTGAAGTGACAGCACATTGTTCTGCAAGATCGCCTTCTCCAATCTAATCTAATCTATTATTGAAATTTCTATACCTCCGTTATCGCAATGCACGAGGCATTAACTGATAGCTGTTTAGCTTCTATTCAAACAAAGTTTACGATTTGTGTTTTGCAGTGTGAGGCTAAATTGCGCTCATAATTTAAATACTGCTTAATCCGTATTACGAATTAATTTATGTAAGACCTACACTGTAGAGAGACGAATTGACGACAGACAGAGAAACAGACGCACAGACAGTCGATACATGGAGAGATGGGGGACAACAGCGAGACGCAAACATATAGTTAGACGGACTCTTTTCCTGCGTGTCTGTCTCAAAATCCTCTGCTTCCTTGTCTAAACAGCGCAAGCATCATTATGACGTAATTGGTCATTAATGTAGATTCATCTAAAACAGTTTAATTTGACATCATACGTGTTTATATGGGCCATAGACGTCATCTTTATAAAGACGAATGAAGTGCATTATGACGTCATTTGGTATTATTCATAATAGATTCCGCTGAATAAGCCTAGAGGGACTCGTTTTTCCATGGGAAAAGATGCATTCTATAAAAGAAAGGAGCTCTTGAGAGGAAAATTAAATAGAAATCTGAAGAAGCGAATGGTTAAGACGCTGGTATGGAGTGTGGTCCTATACGGATCTGAAACGTGGACTATTAGAGGGGAGGACATCAAAAGGATAGAAGCCTTCGAAATGTGGATATGGCGTAGAATGGAGAGAATCAGCTGGACAGAGCACAAGACAAATGACGAAGTACTGCAAATGGTGGGAGAGGAGAGATCCATGATGAGGACAATCAGAGAGCGCCAAAGAAGATGGATTGGCCATATAATGAGAGGGGATTCTCTGTTGAGAAATATCATCGAAGGTAGAATGGAGGGGAAAAAGACAAGAGGAAGGCCAAGAATGATGTTCTTAGACTGGACAATAAAGAGGGACGGCTACAGACAGATGAAAGCAGAAGCTCAACATCGAGAGGAATGGCGCCGTTGGACATACGAACCTGCCTAAGGGCAGAGAACCAAAGAAGAAGACTCGTTTTGACCGTGCAGAGGCGTTGAAAGAAATCTTCTGAAAGAAGTTGAACGACGAAGCGATGAAAAAGACGACGAGAGACGTCAATTTGGTGAAGAAAATTGCAAATATGACGAAAACTACGAATGAAGATTGGTTCTGAAAATTTTCGAATTGGAGGACGGAAGACGAATTTTCAAATTTAAGTGATTCGATTTTACATGCTTGATTGATCGGTGGATTAGTCATTCAACGGTAGTCTTACCTGTTAATTGATTATTATTGGAAAAATTTGTTCAACAGTTTTATTTTACTCGGTGTAGGTTCGTCGGTGATACCTAGTTCACACAGAGTACATATATAGGCCTACGTCTTGCAAAGTCAAAAAGAAATTTTTGAGACCAATTTAGCCGAGTTTCCAAAAGTAGGCCTATTCGATTTTATGCCAATAGACTTCGTTGACAAAGCAGTGGAGCTAGGTCTTTATGTTACATATACAGTTCGGATCTTTCCTCAAGGTAACCCTCCAGATGAGTTGGTCTGTTAACTCTATGCGCCTATGATCCACATTTCTGTGTGACATTGCGCGCGTTAAAAATGTTCGTAGTAAATAATAACGGCATTTAGGCTTCAAGAGGCCTATAGTATAGAAGAGTATATTAGAGGACTGAGTCATGCCATGTAGGATTATAATACCAGTGTGCATTCTGTATCGGCTGATCGCATTAGGTAGACAGGCCATGTAATTTGCTTCTCTATGCTTTGAGAAGCTATGTTATTTAGCCTATTTTTATGCATTTTCAACGTGCGTCACCGTACGTTACTTACCGGAATAACGTACGCGTAATCCTACCATACGTACGTTATCGGACTGATG
The DNA here is from genome assembly GCA_963556255.1 of Allolobophora icterica. Lineage (NCBI taxonomy): Eukaryota > Metazoa > Annelida > Clitellata > Crassiclitellata > Lumbricidae > Allolobophora > Allolobophora icterica. Next base: position 22,341,766 of record OY744607.1, on the reverse strand, counting down.
CAGCTTAGTCCAAACCGTACTGCACTTTAATAATGTCTTTCCTATATTCTCTAAGTCAAGGTTATATGGAAACTGTGCAAACTTCACAAATTTGTCAGATATGACGGTTAAGTGCCAAATTCCAGCATTCTGGAATAAATTTTGACTGAGTCAGCATTTCGACATTTTCAGTGAAGTGACCCAGTTGGAGTCACCAACAAATATGAATGGGCGACATCCCGTATGGGCTGGGATGTGGCCCTACCATTGCAACGCAACTGTAACGACAATTATTACGGAAATCTTGATTAAAGGATAAGAATCTGTAATATAATTTCCCAGCTCTGTGTGTCCATCGTAAGATAAACGCCAACTAAATGTGTGGAATGTGCATCGGGCGAGCCCGGTGCATGAGCAGGGGCTATTATCGGGCGAGCCCTTATCCATGCTCACGGGCTGAATGGAATGTGCATCGGGCGAGCCCGATCCAGAGACACGGGCTGTGCTGTAAAATGTAACTCAAGCTGTCTAAGGTCTCCATCTGGCGAATGCAGGCACACGGGCCCTCTAACCCACATGGCCAGCTCTAGGTTGCAATGTCGCGTTCACGAAACAGACAACACGTCATATATGACGGGCAAAAATACTAGTACTGTTGTATAACCATATATGATATATGCCTGTAACAAGATAATTACTAGGCCTATATTATCTTTCATTACAATGAATTGCACAAACGACATTCAAACATTTCGGCTTACTGGCTGCGACTCGAGTTGCACAATTTTGGACGTACTGGAATTGACGTAAACGAAAACCAGGGAGTGTATCCTGTCTTCCATTTTCACTTTCTTCCTATTTCTAGTTTGAATAATCACAGCACGGGCAGTAACGTACTCTTATTCGTACTATTCAGGGTGTCCAGAGTTAAAATTGAAACACTTAGCATAAAGATAATTGCCCAATTACGAGCTGATTTTTTTGTAACATAGACATTTACTTTATTGTGGTTCTGAGAAAAACCCATCTTAGCTAAATTGAGTTAATACCAACGGAACAGCTTTTGGTTGTTTTCAATATTAACATGGAGTTTTCACGCCATCCGTTTTGGAAATTTTTTACATTAGGCCGGTGTATGATTCAAGTAGAATAAACACAGAAAATAAAGTAGAATATGTGATAAGTAGAAAACGAAAAAAAAGTAAGTTAAGGGTACAAGCTACAACGAAGGTTAGATCACAGGGCAACATAAATAATTATTCTCAACGTAGGTATATATGGAGAACCTGAAACAAGTTTCAGTTTCATTTTGTGACAGTTGTGACGGTAGAGTTTTGATTGGCCATTTCGACCATCTTTGAAGCCGTTCTATTTGTATGGTGATCGGTTTTGTGCTGAAGTCTGGAACATGTTTCTGTTCAGGGTCATACCAACCGGTGAGAAACCAAATTTAACTTTAAGAACATCATTAACCTGATGCGTATATAACAGACAGCAACGTAAGACTAGAGTTAATTAAATACAGTTCGTCCGACTGTAGTCATGAAAACTGAATGAAAGTTTTCTTCGCCTCTGTAGAACATTGGCCAGCCCAGGATCTGCTATATCTGAACCTATTAGAAAGTATGGGGTAGTGTCCGCTAAATACACTCGATGAGCCCTCCTAAAGGAAGCAAATATTTCGAACTACTCCATCTGAAGCGGTCTAAAGAGTTGCAGCCGTGATGGAGAAGAAAGACGATTAAGACCAGGAGCACCGTAATCAGACTCAGCAGTTCGAGAGAAGACTTGTGTATCATCCGAGAAGAGTAGTGGCACAGTTGATCAGCTCTTACCACCTTCCATCGGTAAAGAAACACGGTAGAATCTAGTAAAAGACGGCAGGTTCTCGTAAAGTAAGTAAGTAAGTACGTACGTATATTAGTAAGTACGTATATTCTTTATTTGACCTGTTGCAAGAGATTCGTACTCCGGTTAAATCATGAGACAGTATTGATTACTTGCTAGCCAATCCATGGTCATTACTAAACCGATTATGTGGCTTTAGACTATAGCACTAATAAGGCAGACTATTGGTTGAATAATCGCGTGCTTACTTTACAATAGAGGCTCCAGGAGTAGATTGGGAACCAGACTTTGGGGGCACACCGTAATTCTATCAAAACTACCGGAAGACGGCCTACAACACCCAGTTTTCTGGTCCCCACCACTCCATTATCTCACTGAATTAAGAGGATGCCGATCTATACCATCTAGGCTTCCAGAGGGTCCTGAAACCCACGGTCAATTATAGCCAATCTACTTCCAGGCAGTCTGTTTGGGGACCAAACGAAAACGGCACGAACGCTTATAGCTTAGAAGTCCTCGAGTGTGACAATTTTCACAGTGTGACGATGATATCGGTCACATCTGTCACGTTTAAGCTAAGAGCCTCTTCCTGCAGAAGCATCTTAAGTCGTTCAGAATTTTTTCAATTTAAACAAAAGAATCGGTTGTGGTATACATAAAAACATAATGTTAGGGCAAAACTTCTGCAAGTGGTTAGTTATAGGTAAAACAAACCTCTGCTGTCGCAGATGTATTGGGGAGCACTGCTTCAAACATTTAGCACAGCTGCGAAATGGCTTTGAGACGAGACCTTGCACTAAATGTGGTAGGGGTATTAAAAACCACTTAGGTGAGTGTATGAAGTGTGGCTATTATGCTATACAATCAAGAATACGACGCGGTGGGTTAGTCCGTGAATTTAATAAAGAATGGAAGCGACTATCAAATATATCAGTTGAATAAAAAAATTATCATTTGAACAAACGACATAGTTATTGTATTGAGTTAATACAGATGAGCAAGCGTCAATCGAATATCTGTAAACAAAAATTATCATTTGAACAAACGACATAATTATTGTATTAAGAAAAAGTTTGCCACAGTAGTATAAAATAATTTATAACTATGGCATTGTCTACGAATGAAAAAATTGAACAACTGTTGGGCGAGTTTACCGGTCCCCCAGCTCTTCGGGCTGTTCTGCAGAATATCTTAGACGAACCTATCCCAGACGCACTCAAAAGGCGCTTACTTCAACCACTGCTGCCAAGGCCAATCCCCCCAGTGCGCAAACGCAGAGGGGCAAAACGTAAGGCCCTTCTGGCAGAATTTGACCCACTCCTACTTAAGAAGGATAGAGGTGGACCACCACCCTTTCTTGTGCACAAAGAGCTCGCCAATCAGCTTCTGAGAGACTTCCGTGCAGAAGTACCTGTTAACCACAGGCTGGAAAGAGATGCGTTGGCTTTCTTGAGTACAATGGAGCACAGCATTGAGGCGCAACTCAACGAAGAGCTTTTGAAAAATGGCGGTTTGAAATACTCTCAAGTGTTGACTGTCGATTTGGAAAAGTTGGCACCGACCGTTGATAATGTGTATGGTGGCAACGCGCCCCCCGGCATCATTACCAATACCGCCTACTTTCGAAGCACAGCAGCACCAATCACCAATGCAGGTAAAGTCCAAGGGGCTATACGGAAGGCCAAGGCCGAAGTATTAAAACTTGTCGAGGATTACACGAATGAGGGATCGGGGTGGAGGGTGAAGCGGGTCGTGGCGCTAGATCTCAGTGTAGCAAGATATAAGCCTTTCCGAGGTAAGAGCTACTTTCCCACACCAAAGTATATACCCCCTCGTACGGTTATTAATGTAAAGAATAAAGATAACCGATGCTTCGAGTGGGCTATATTAAGCGCCATGTATCCAGTAGGTCATGGGCAAAATCCGGATCGCCAAACTAAGTATCAGGCTCACCTCCACGAGCTAAACTTCGACGGTATAGAATTTCCAGTGAAGGTCACTGATATTGGTAAGTTCGAACGCCAGAACCAAAATATAAGCGTCTCAGTCTTCGGATGGAATGAAGGGTTATATCCAATCTGTGTATCAAAGCAGACCAATAGAGACTATAATATCGATCTTCTACTGTTAGTCAGTGGCGAGAATTACCACTACGTCTGGATTAAAGACCTTGGTCGAATTCTTCATAAAAATAGCAAAGACAACAACAGGAAGCACCCATGTCGCCGCTGCCTACACATATTTGGTAGACAAGACTTGCTGGATGCCCATATCAAAGATTGCCAGGGCATCAGTAAGAAGCCTCAGCGGATTGAGATGCCAAAAGAGGATGAAAATATCCTCAAATTCCAGAACCATCGCAAACAGATGCAAACCCCATATATCATATACGCAGACTTTGAGGCGTTGAACATACCAATCGAAGGTGCAGTCATGAACCCCAGCGAGAGCAATACCAGACAGATAGCTGAGCAGAAACCGTGTAGCTTCTGTTATATAGTGGTTCGTTACGATGGCCGCACCAAGAAGCCGGTGCTATATCGTGGAGAGAACGCCGTGCAACAATTCCTACAACGAATACAAGGCGAGCTGGACTCTATTAAACAAAGGCTGGCCACCCCAGCTAAGATGGTTATGTCAGCGGCCGATCGCCAATCATTCCGCGAAGCCATCGAATGTCACATCTGCGGAAATGCTCTCGAAGCGGATAGAGTTCGGGACCACTGTCACATTACCGGTAAGTACCGAGGCGCCGCTCATAACGCCTGCAACCTCAAACTTCGAATATATCCAGATAAGTGTAAGGTACCGGTGGTCTTCCACAATCTGCGAGGTTACGACAGCCACCTCATAATGCAAGCGATAGGTAGCTGTGAGGCCGCACAGGATGAGGAAACTGAAATTAACTGTATTCCAAACAATATGGAGAAATACATGACATTTAACATTGGTCAACTACAGTTCATCGATAGTCTCCAGTTTCTAAACAGCTCGTTGGATAAATTATCAGGAAATCTGTCGCTAGAGGATCTGAAAGTCACAACGGCGTATATAAACGAAAAAAATCATAATGATAGGACAAAACTAGATCTGTTGAGACGAAAGGGCGTATATTGTTACGAATACATCCATGATTACCACCGCTTCGAAGAAGACCGACTTCCACCCAAGGAAGCGTTCTACAGCAAGCTCACACGAGAGAGCATTTCTGACGAGGATTATCAACACGCACAACGAGTGTGGGACGAGTTTGACTGTAAAACTCTGGGCGACTATCACGACTTGTATCTCCGTACGGATGTACTTCTACTAGCCGATGTCTTCGAAACCTTCAGATCCACATCGATGAAACACTACAGTCTGGACCCGGCTAACTACTTCAGCCTACCAGGAATGGCCTGGGACGCTTTGTTGAAAAAGACAAAAATCGAGCTCGAACTTTTAACAGATATTGACATGCATTTGTTCGTAGAGAAAGGTCTCAGAGGCGGTATTTCGATGGTATCTAAACGCTTCGCAAAAGCCAACAACCCGCAATGCCCAGATCATGATACCACGAAGCCAGAAAACTGGATCATGTATCTCGACGCTAATAACCTGTACGGCTGGGCGATGCAACAGCCATTACCAGTTGGAGGATTTAGCTGGGCAAGTCCAACTCTCGATGAAGTGTTGGAAACTGCGGACGACGCGCCTGAAGGCTTCCTTCTCGAAGTCGATCTTGAGTATCCGGAGCACCTCCACGATGCTCACAACGACTATCCCCTAGCACCGGAGACCCTGACTGTCCAAGAGGAGTGGTTGAGTGACTATCAGAATGTGCTTATGAACGAGTTGGGAAGCAAGTTCACAAAGCATGTGAAGTTAGTACCAAGCCTACGACCTAAGGAGCAGTATGTGGTCCATTATAGAAATCTCAAACTCTACCACTCGTTAGGCCTACGAGTTGCTAAAATCCATCGTGCCATTAAATTCAGGCAGGAGGCATGGATGGCTCCATACATTGAGATGAATACGAAATTGAGAGCGAAGGCAACGTCGGAATTTGAGAAGGATTTCTTCAAACTGGCTAATAATGCGGTCTTTGGAAAGACCATGGAAAATCTTAGAAAAAGAATTAGGGTCAACCTGGTACCATCCTCAAAAGTTGATAAACTTCGTAAACTAATTGCCGACCCGGCCTACATATCACACAAAATCTTCAACGACCAACTCGCCGCGATTCACAGTTTGAAGAACAAGCTCAAGTTAAACAGACCTGTATATGTCGGCCAGGCTGTCCTCGACCTCAGCAAGCATCTGATGTACGACTTCTGGTACAACGATGTGAAAAACGAGTACGGAGAAAAAGCCCAGTTGCTATATACAGACACTGACAGCCTGTTATTTCAGGTGGAAACTCCGAACGCCTATACCGATATGTGGAATAAAAAACACCAATACGACCTCTCAGAGTTTCCAAGAGACAGCCCCTACTACGACGTTGAGAACAAGAAAGTCGTGGGCAAGTTCAAAGATGAATGTAACGGAGTTGCCATAGCCCAATTCGTGGGACTGCGCCCGAAGATGTACTCGATCTTAAAATCGGGTGGTTCAGAGATCAGGAAAGCAAAAGGCGTTCAGAGAGCAGTTGTGAAGAAGGATCTGCACCACGAGCTATACAAGGAATGCCTGTTCGAACGAGAAGAGATGCGACACACACAAGTCGTGATTCGAAGCCACGACCACCAAATCGGAGTATACGAGCAGAATAAGATCGGCCTCTCTCCATTAGACACAAAAAAGTGGATATCTCCGGACGGAATAAGAACGCTGGCATACGGGCACTACAAAATCAACGACGGTTGAGTATTCTATCGGGGGGTAACTCAGTGCCCATAGGCACCAGAAGCAGCTCCTCACGTACAAAACCGCGGCCAGGCCCATCAACTAGATGGTATAAAGCCGGTTTACCAGCCTGCCGAACAACATCCAAAATAGCGTGGATGGTGAGCGACCAGTTAGGATCGGTGGCACGTTTGCTTCCACCTTCGAGCTCGCCGGGAGCGTACAAATAGCGGACGAGAACGTCGTGTCCGAGAATAGGCTCATCCATTCCCCACAAACGAGTTTTCATTTGTGAATGAGAGGGCTTCTGTGTCACTTTAGCAGCTTTCATCGCTTCAACCGGCTTCATGTCGAGCAAGCGCGTCGGCTCATCGTTTAGTGTAGCTACAACTTCGGGCAATCGTCGAACCCATTCCACCGACCGTTCGGATGACCCCCTTGCATCCAGGAGCAATTCCTGGGCGTATTGAGCACCGAAGAGTCGCTCAGCTAGAGTACGGTTAAAGCGTTCAACGATGCCCTGTTGGCGATGATTTGCGGCCTGTCCGCGTCTTACAAGAACGTCGTGCTTCGCCAGCAACGGTGTAAAATCACCCATAAATTCGCGGCCAGGGTCGACCTGAAGAAGTCGAGGCCAAGTCAATGGGCCCCTCTTATAGATCCGGCTTAAAGCGGCGGCGACTTCGGTCGCACTTTTGTTTATCAACGGTTCAGCTTCTTTGTATCGTGAGGCAACATCAACAACAGTGAGAGCGTATTTATAAGTCTTTCGACCTACTTTATCGTGAGGTAAAAACAAGAGATCGGCTTGGTGTACGGCGTTTGGTCGATTTTCATCGAACTTTGGACGCGGTATGCGGCGTGGAACGGGAAGATAAATCTGCCACACCGCTTGTTTCTTCAGCCAATCGCGAGCCTCCGCCTCGGAAACTTTGGCGGCTGAGGCTAGTTTCTTCACCGCAGCCTTACCTCGCCAGTAACCTCTAGGGCTGTAATAGACGGCTGAAAGGTGCTTAGACATTTCAGTAATACTATATATTACAAACAGGTAAACACATACACAAATGATTTTCATTTGCGTTTTCATAAATGAAACTCATTTATGGCCCTTTGTTCTGACACCCATCCCCAGCCTCGACTTCGCTGACATAATGGCCGATACCAGCCGCGCATCCTTCTTCTCATAATCCGGAGTTTCATCGGTGAGTGCGATCTTCGACGCGGCTGCAGCGAGGATGTCATCTGCGTGGTTACGCCCCGGAGTATCTTTATGAACTGCGTAAGCCACATCATGGTGGAGGCACGCACGGTCGAGCTGATTAACACCGTGATAGCGCTGTGACAGCCGTTTATCGAGTTTTGTGAATGGTCCACAGTAAGAGTACTTTCCCGTATTCTGAAAAGAACCTCCCGGATTATCTTCCGAAGACATACCGGATGGAAGACTCATATGCATCTCAGGCAGAGGAAGAGCGTTGAGGGCCCTATTCAGTAGCGAGCCTCCATAAGTCTCACGAGACTTATGCTTTCGCACTTTAGAAGGCAAAATCTGGCTCTTCTTTGCACCGCAGACGGCACAGGTTCCCTTCTTGGCTGGCCGACCGTTTCGTAACTCGACGATTGTTTCATTTGAAGTCTCAGTATGTTTCTTACATCGTAGGCAATACATTGTTTTCGTTGAATACAATCATAACTCGTTGTCTCTATATGGAAATAACAAATTTCGATCTCGAAGCCGACGATGGGAAAAAACACCACCATTGGTTGTTGCCATCAAGCATACGATACATAATCTGCGGGCCTAGCGGATGTGGAAAAACAAACCTACTACTCAACCTCCTTCTGAAGAAGGGGTACCTACGTTTTGATCGGCTATACCTCTACTCAAAGTCTCTGGGACAGGAAAAATATCAGTTTCTTCGGGACTGGATAACAGAACTCGAAAAAGTTGCCGGGAAGGAAGTGGCTTCCTTTCACTCTTGCTCAGATGAAATAGTTCCAGTTGAATCATTAAATAAGAATGCCAGAAGCCTTCTAGTTTTCGATGACGTCATGCTTGAAAAACAGTCGCCCATCGAAAGGTATTTCACTATGGGTCGACACGGTGGCGCGGACTGCTTCTACTTAACGCAGAATTATTTTCGAATTCCGAAGCAAGCGATCCGTGACAATGCTAATCTTATCGTCCTCTTCAACCAAGACAGTAAAAATTTGCGAGCCATTCACGATACGTTCGTGGGGGGTGACATGTCTTTCGATGAGTTCCGTTCGTTCTTCAGCGAGTGTGCTGCCCAGCCATATGGATTCGCAGTCATAGATTTGACGTCTAAAGTGTACGATGGAAAATATCGTTGCGGGTTCGATCGCTTCTATAAGCCCAAGGCAAGTATTTAAAGACATGATATAGGCAACATATAGTCGATATACAACCACGATGTGGACAAAAGTTTCGTCTAAACAGGAGCGAGACGCGTTGACTCAGGACTATTTAGCTCGGAGAAATCGATTGAGACAGCGTTTCGTGGATGAGAAGCTCGGCGAAGCCAACCTTCAGTACGATGCGACAAAGCTTTTCAAACCAATCGCCACAGCCACGGCTGAATCCCAGGCGGCTACGTCTAAGGAGTTGCAGAAAGTTACCAGCGCTTTACAGGATTTGCCGGCGCAGATTTCAGAGTCTGCTAATTTTAACCCGATAGCGGCGTTGTTCGGCGATTCAGCAGGAACAGCTGCTCCAGCGCTTCCAGCGCTTCCAGCATCCCGAATCCCCCCCGCACTGTTAGTTGATCCAAACAAATATCTCAACGTCGAGGCAATCATAAGGCACGGTTTCAGACCTCCGAGCGAGCTCGATTTAGCCGACAAGGCAGGTGCTGAAAAGATAATCGGTGAGGTCAATCACTATAATCGCCACACCCTGGGCAAAGAGAAAAAGCTGGCTAAAAAGCAAAAAGACGAAGAAAAGGTAGATGCGGTGACTGCAGATATCGAAGCCCTAAGGGAATATAAAAAGCGAATCGATACACTGATAGAGGGCCACACCCTCATCAAAAAGGGAAAGGGTTTCAGTGTCCCAGCCGTTCCTCTGAAATTACAAGGTAACGCCTTGGGTGAGCTCTTCGTTGACCCCGTCGCGCTGTCTGCTGGTAGACTGAGAGTGTTTAAAGGTGGTAACCTCGTTCTCGAATCTCCGGCCGATGAGTCATTGTTCAGCCTGTTAACGAAACGCTTCGTTAAGACTAAGCAATATTCGCCTCAGGCAATTGAAACTTTCAAAAAGCTCGTACAGATGTCTGGTCTGCCTATTCATGGCCGGAAAAGTAAAAAGTTCCAGCTGATTCGAGGCGGCGCGGTGCAATTTTACAACGATCCAAACGCCCTGGTAGAGAGGTTGCAGCTTTTGGTGGCCTCTAGGGCCGCGGGAAACACAGGTCTCGGCAACGAAATCTCCGCCATTCTTGATGAGTTACTGCGTTCCGGTGCGATCTCCAAAGAGCTGGCACTCGAATTGAATAGAAACATGCTCATAAAATAAAGTACACAAGATGGAACACTCAGAGAAACTACTCGAAGAAATTCGAGAACTTTTGCAGCCTAAGGAAAATTTTAGTATAGTTGTTTCCTCAGATACTACAGGGTGGACCACGGCCTTCTCACCACCGCTGTACCTGGATCCAAAAAGACGCTTTGAGCTTGCTTTGGTCAATCTTGAAACTTATAACTCGATCCCGAACATAGACAGCACAAATAACAAGTTCGTCTACAGCTCCACCAATGGACAGACGTGGAAGACGATCATTTTGCCCGACGGAAGCTACGAGATCGCACAGATTAATGATGAAATCAGCCGGCAGATAGAAAAGCAAAATCTGCCGCCGACAGGTGTTCCGCAGCTCGGCTTTAATTCTCCTATTACTATAGGAGCTAACGCATCTACCCTACGCGCCTTCGTAAAGATAACGAATGCCCAATATATAGTAAATATGGCGCAATCTACTATCAGGCAAACGCTCGGTTTTAACCCTCAGAGGCTTGGTATTGGTTATAAAGAGGGAGAAAATCCAGTCGATATTCTCCGGGTGGACACGATCCTGGTAAATTGTGACATTATCTCTGGATCGTATCGCAATGGTAGCCAGCTGCCAGTAATCTACAGTTTTTTCCCGGATGTGTCGCCCGGCTACAAGGTAATCGAGTCTCCGAAAAATCTGGTGTACCTACCAGTTGCACCGGCTGGCAACGTACAGGGCATTCGTGTGTGGCTGACCGACCAGAATGGTGAACAATTAAACCTCCGCGGTGAGACAGTAACTATAAGGTTTCACATCCGCAGTGCGTAGATTTTCACACTTAAATATTCTCATGTTTGTTCTTGGAATTAAAAGGCGGCGTCGTGTCGTGGGTGGTGGACTTTTCAACTGGATACCCAAAATCGCGGGTTTCCTTGGACGTGCCGGATCCTTCATTTCGGCTAATAAAGGTGCAATATCAAACGTTGCCGATGTAGTTGGTAATGTTGTGAAAGCTGGCGCCACAACAGCCTCCGCCGTGAGGCAAATCGTTGATGCCGTGAAAGCGAGACGCGCTGTTGCCGGCGCAAAAGCACCAATAGCGGTTCCCGCACCTTTGGAGAAGGCGCTCAGCGACAAGAGCATCGAATACTTGAAACAACTGGCTGTGAGTCCGCCACCCGTTGTTCCGACAATGGCTGACATAAACAGCCGCATTGCTGGATCCGGTTTCAAAACTATAAAGCCGAGTCGTTGTGGTAGGGGTCTGTTTCTTGCAAAATGAAAAAAAATTTCCGACTAATTCACAAAACGGAAAAAAAATGTTTAACCCACCACATATGAAATTCATTTGCAACATGATTAATAATTGAAGCTTGAACTTTTTTAGCTATAATAATGGCGGCATTTGACGTGCCGAGTGAAATGTTGGACATCGCTTCGGCGGTACCCGATGATAATAGCATCGAATCGTTTGAATACCGCGAGTATGAATCACAAAATCCCGCGGCTATCAACAATGGCCAGGCCATACAGATAGACATCCAGAACCAAGACATTTTCACACAGCCTTCCAAGAGCTACCTTCTTGTGGAGGGCAGGCTTACATCAACTGGTGCGGCTTACATCGCTGACTCGTTGGTGTCATTCATCAACAACGCCATCCCGTACATGTTCTCTCAGATTCGATACCTGGCTAACAACACCGAGATAGAGAATGTCATGTCTCCTGGGCAAGCCACGACGATGAAAGGCATGCTGGTATACGGCGACGACTTCTCCAAAGGCGAAGGTTTAAACATGTGTTGGCAGAAGGACACGAGTGCGGCGGCGGCGACCGCGAATATCGGCTTCGAGGCCCGTCGACTGATGATCATTGGAAAACCCGTCCCTATTGGAACGTTTTCATTCATCGTTCCCTTAAGACATCTATTCGGCTTTTGCGATGATTACCACAAAGTCGTATACGGGATTAAACACTCCTTACTGCTGAGCCGGCAGGGAGATGCAGACGCGATCTTCAAGGAAGCCGCAGCGACCAATGGCCAGATCGCGCTGACTAAACTCTCCTGGTTCATGCCGCATATAATACCCGCTCTGGAGTATAAAAGCATGCTTATGAAGCAGATTGAAGCCAAGGTTAAGGTACCTGTAGCATTCCGCGCCATGCAATGCGACAACATTGCGGTGCCACGAGCGACGACTTTTTCCTGGCGTTTGAGCGTTAAGTCGGGCACGGAAAAGCCACGCTGGATTCTTGTTGCTTTTCAGACTGGAAAGAATGCACATCAAGGCCAGAATCCGGCACTGTTTGACCATGTGCAGGTTCGCAACATTTTCGCTATGCTCAACAGCGATCGCTACCCGGTTGTTGACATGAATCTCGACTTCACCAAGAGGACAACCTCTCGCGCTTACAAGGCCCTACGTGACTTCAAGGAAGAATATTGCGGCATAGACGCGCGTGAATCGTCATGCCAACCGACACCAATCGAATTTGTAGATTTGTTTCCGATCTTCGTTCTGGACGTGCGCAGGCAATCTGAACGACTTAAAACCTCTGTACAGGACATACAAATCAAGGTGGACTTTAACGAAGGGGTACCAAATAATACGACAGCATATGCCGTCCTGATCAGCGACCGACTCCTGAATTTTGAATCGGATGGCAGCAAATTCAACGTCGTTTACTAGAAATCGGTTTTTCACATTTAGATACAAGGTCCTCTTTTAGATATATTTTTTCCAAAAATGAAAACTGAATACGTTGCGTTCGGCCTTTCACTGACCGAAGGGCAAAAGCAAACATTAGCTAGAGCTGCGCGCGCCGGCACTGGTGCCACGATCCGACTCGCTCATGGCCAGCTTCGTGGAGACGATAAGCTCGCGCTTACGAAAGTTCAAGCCGCCCGAATCGTGAAGAAGATTTCGGAAGGCGTTGGCATGGAGCTGAGATTCACCAAAACGCAATTGAAAAAGATGACTAAAATGGGTGGATTTCTTCCACTACTGGCTCTCCTCCCGCTGCTTTTTGGTGGGTTATCCGCGGCGGGTGCCGTGGCTGGTGGGACCGCTGGGGTAGTAAAGGCTGTGCAGAGCAAACAGGCCAGCGACGCTGCACTGGCGGAGGCGGCGCGTCACAATCGCGAACTCGAGGCCCAGGTCCGCGGGACTGGTTTATATCTCGGGCGTGAGACTCGTGGTGGTTGTTGCCCAATGTGTAAAGGATCGGGTCTCTACATCGGACAAAAAAACTAAAACCGCTGAGCAACTTTGACATAGAGAAAGTTGCCAGAGCGCTGCCGCATTTCCGCGGTGTTTTCATGCGAGATGGTCTGCCCGCCGTGGCTCGTGAGAAGGAGTGTGGAGTTGTTAATTTAGATTCCGGTTCTGGTGATGGTACTCACTGGGTCGCCTATTGGATAGATGGACCAAAAGCCGTCTATTTTGACAGTTATGGGCTGGATCCGCCTCTCGAAATTTCCAGATATTTAAAAAATCCTATAAGAACACAGACGTTCCAGCTGCAGGGTCCCGATGATGTGGTCTGTGGTCATCTCTGCCTGACCGTGCTAAGAGAGCTCACTGCTGGAAAGAATTTTGAAGATATCATTCTTGACCTATGTTAGACTTCCGTCACCTTTTTGTATATAAAAAATGCCGGTTGATAAATTTGGAAGAGACGGTGGAGGTGGGGTGGGAGGGGGGCAGATAAGCGCCGCTGGGCTCGTCCACAAAGCGGGTGATACCATGATGGGAATTCTGTCGGCTGGAGGTTTTCGACTGACAAACGTGGGAACGCCCACGATGGAAACAGACGCCGCGACAAAGGCTTATGCAGACATCATAGATCAGGACAACTTACAAATCACCGGTGGAACGATGTCTGGTGTTTTAAAAATGGGTGGTCACAAAGTTACTGGGCTGCCCACAGACGCTGGTGCGTCTGAAAGCGACGCTGCGAGCTGGGCACAAGTGGTACGATACGCGGACCAGAAGGCGACCGCAGCCGAAAATCATGCAGACCAAAAGCTTATCGATGCCAGGCAGTACACGGACGAGAAGAATGCGGGGCTGAGAGATTCCGTTAGGCGGTATGCAGATGACAAGGACCTTATTGTTAAAAGTTATGTTAACGAGCAAGATGTTATCGTCAGGAATGCGTGCGTGCTCAAATCCGGCGGTGTAATGACTGGAAGTTTAGTTATGGGTGGCCACCGAGTTACTGGGCTCCCAACAGAAATTTCAGGATCCGATAGCGACGCAGCGAGTTGGAAACAAGTGTCAACAGCGGTCGCCGGCGCTCTAGTAAAACTCGATAGAGTACCCACGGAGTCGTTGCATGTGGTGAATAAGCGGTATGTAGATTCCCGCGACGCTTCTTACAGACAGTACGTGGATGAGAAGGTCACCACCGCTAGAAGATATGTGGACGAGAAGCATGCTATCGTAAGAGGCGGGCATGTGCTCAAAAGCGGCGATTCTATGACTGGTGATTTGACCATGGGCGGCAAAAGAGTGACTGGGCTGCCAACAGAAATTCCAGGATCCGATAGCGACGCCGCGAGTTTGAAACAGGTGACGCAGCTGATCAGCAACGCCACTATGAATAATGATACGGCGCCGGCGGGACCAAAGTACTTGACTAACAAACGGTATGTGGACGCGAAAAACGCTGAGATTGGAGCTTCAGTTAGACTCTATGCGGACCAGAAAGCTGAAGCTGCTAAGACGTACGCCAACGAGCAAGATGTTATCGTTAGGAGCGCATGCGTGCTTAAAGCTGGTGATGCAATGACTGGTGATTTAATCATGGGCGGTAAAAGAGTTACTGGGCTCCCTACGGGCGCAGCAACGTCCGAAAGCGACGCGACGAGTATGGCACAAGTATCGAAGCTGATCGCCGACAACATGACAAAGAGTGATAGAGTACCAACAGAACCGTTGCATGTGACAAATAAACGATACGTTGACGTGAAAAACGCTGAGATTGGAGCTTCCGTTAGACTCTATGCGGACCAGAAAGCTGAAGCTGCTAAGAGGTACGCCAACGAGCAAGATGTTATCGTCAGGAACGCGTGCGTGCTCAAATCCGGCAGTACCATGACCGGTGATCTGGCTATGGGTGGTAAAAGAGTGACTGGACTCCCAACGGAAATTTCAGGATCCGATAGCGACGCTGTGAGTTGAAACAAGTTACGCAGCTGATCACCAACGCCACTACGAAAAATGATACGCCGCCCTCGGGACCATGGTACCTGACTAACAAGCGGTATGTAGACAGTGAGATAGCTAATGAAAGGCGATACGCGGCGGGCCTCAAGATTCTCAACTACAGCGGCCACATTCCGCCCCTATCCAGAAACGTTTCCGAAACGGGTTTTATTGCCTCAGCCAACGAATCTTTACCCACTAACCCACCTCATATGGCATTCAACTCGGGTGTGAGGGGTGAGTGGAAGACGGCGTCCAGATCGAGAGCCGATATTGGTGCTCAGGTTAGTGGGACTTGGTTACAGATCGAATGCCCGACGGCTGTGCGAGTATGGAAGGTTAGTCTGGCTGGGGGAATTAGTTCTACTGCTCCGCGTGTCACGTCCTGGAGGATTTATGGGACTCCGCCCGATAGTGCAAATAGATTTGATGAGCTCATCACCTCCAATGTCGCTTTGACTAATTCTGCGCAAGAGTTCACCTTCGGCCCAACTCAGAGTTTATACAAAAAATTCAGGCTGATGGTCTTGGCCACCAGCCCACCACAACCTACTTTTGGAATAACCCACTTCCAGATCTACACATATTTTAAACACGAGGGACAGTCGGTAGTATAGAAAAATATGACTGACACGCACTACAAGATTCGGGGGTATCTCCGTCAACACGGAGAAATAGACATGTGCAAATACAGCATAGACAGTCTAGGTGATGTGGGCCACTGGGGGTACGACATCCCGAAGCCCACCGCAGAGCTATTGACCGCGGTGCCTCAACAGCACATCGACTTCGTGTCTGACGATTACCACAGCCGCGATATCTATACGGCGGCCGGAACGGTAACCACGACTGCGTGGCAAACTCTTCCATTGACCGCTGCGCGTTTTCCGTGTATAACTTTGCAAACCACCAATCAGGGGGTTTCGTTAGAGGGCGGGTTCTGGAAGCTTACAATGTTTGGTGTTAGTACCGGTGATGCGTCAGTTCGCATTATTGCAGCCGCGGGTAGCATCGATCGCACAGTTGACATTCAAAGTGGACAATTTGATGCATCTAGGGCAATATTCATTCCAGGGCAAACGAGTTTTCGAATTGAAGGAAAAAAGAGAGGCGTTTTAAGTACTTCAACTATTGAGTTAAACGTAACGTTACTGATAGAGCAACTATAAAAAAGTATGTCTTTGTACCCACCGCTGATGGAGTCAACAATTTCGTCAGACACGACGTCGCAAACATTTCGCTTGCAGAAGATTGGTGAAGTAGAAGCATTCCTGAGATCTGAGGCGATAAGTCGGGGACAACTGTGTAAGAAGTATAAGAGGGTTGTAGATGTGGCTAATGGGGCCTCGGCCGGCCTTGCTATAGTTAGTCTTGGAACTGGGGTGGGTGGGGCAGCTATGTTAGCCACTGGTATTGGTTTTATTCCTGGTATTGTTCTGGAGAGTTTAGCCATAGCGACGAGTCTTCTGGATATCATTGGAAATGTTGTAAGTAGAAGTTTCGTTGCTAAAGCTTCAAAACACGACGAAATTTGTATTTTGGCGGAAAGTAAGCTAAACACAGTTCATGACCATATTTCTCGGGCGTTAGAAGACACAGCTATAAGCGACGATGAATATAAACTTATTCTGGGAGAGGAGGAAAAATATAGAACGATGAAACGTGATATACAAAGCAAGAGCGGAAAAAAAGAGTTGCCGAGTCAAAGCAAAGACGACATGGTGGCGGAACTAATAAAGAAACTAACCAGCACTGGGACTTGTCCGCGAACCTCAAAATAAAAGTTTTCATCGTAGGTGGTTGGAGTAGTGAGTCTGTAATTCCTAGCGCGCCACCAGCATATTATTAGTGTGGGCTATAAGTTTTCTGAGACGTCCAAACGTTACCCATGCGGAAAGAGCAAAATGAAGAGATAATCGTGATTGAAAGTAATGAGGACTTTCATTCAAAACAAGGCTAATTATTATTATTATTATTATTATTATTATTATTATTATTATTATTATTATTATCATATTCATATATTATTAGCTATCCATTCAGCACGCAATAAACTCTTAAAGCGTGTTTTAGAACGTTAACCAGCAATTTATCTTTTTTCCATTCTATTATGTTCACGCATGCAAAATATATTGTTTTTCATGTTTTCCAAATAACAAAAAAACCACAATGCATTTGTTATGTAACAATACAATCTCCGTCATCGCCCACACTGACATGTTACCTACACTAGCTAACTCCCACTTGTCGTAATAAAATTCATTCGATTATAATTAGCTCTCTGTTGGTAATGTAGACGAAACAATGTACTATTTTCGATACAGAACAATATCTTTATAATTAATCTCTGTTGGTACTTCAGTGTTAATTTCAATTTATTGTTTACAGCTGTGTTTTGACAGCTGTTCGATTGAAAATACAATACAATAAAGTATGCATGACGTATATACCCTTATCACTAGGAGCGCCACTCTCCATGTACGCTTAGCTAGTCAAACGTCATTAAGTAAGGTTTTGCGTTCCTTAGGATTTGTTATCCTTGCTGCTGATGTGGCTGCGACTAGAGCCGTATATGGCTGCGACTAATTCACCGTAGGCTATAGGCCACTGATCCATGCAGCCTGCTGCGAGGTTTGTGTAAACCTGCTGCGCAGAAGCCTCATAGCCACCAAGGGGTGAAGATCGGCCATTTTTTCGTTGCTTGTTGTAAACCAGACTACAAGCCTTTGCTCTTAAAGAGAGATAAGAAATCACTTGTCTGATAAGGAGAAAGAAGATGATTTTTCAACGCGGAAACTTACTGCGAAAAACGTGAGTAAATAACACTCTTCTGAAAGATATATAATACCGGTACTCTTTAGAAGAAACTTGGTCTGCTATTCATTCATTCATTCGGGGATTTATATAACTCTCCTTCAAGGGAACTACTCAGAGGCGCTATGAATGCTGCTAACATGGATCATTTAGTATAGTCCGCTGGAATCTTTTGAAAAAACGTTCAATATGAATACATTTGATAAAAAAGATGGATGGGTGGATGGATGGGTGGGTGGGTGGATGTATGGATGGATGGGTGAATGGATGGCATGATGTATGAATGGATGGATAGATGTATGGGTGGTTAGACGGATGGATGGATGGATTGATGGATGGACGGAGAGGGTGATGGGTGGAAAGAATGATGGATTGATGTATGGATAGATGTATGGATGAATGGATGGATGGATGTATGTATGGATGGATTGATGGATGGATGGAAAAAAATGATGGATGGCAAGAATGAAGGATGGATGGGTGGATGTATGGATAGATGGATAGATGTATGGGTGGATAGACGGGTGGATGGATGGATGGGTGGGTGGATGTATGGATGGATGGGTGGGTGGAAAAATGGATGGCAAGAATGAAGGATGGATGGGTGGATGTATGGATAGATGGATGGATGGATAGATGAATAGACGGGTGGATGGATGGATGGGTGGGTGGATGTATGGATGGATGGGTGGAAAAATGATGGATGGCAAGAATGAAGGATGGATGGGTGGATGTATGGATAGATGAATGGATGGATAGATGAATAGATGGCCAGATTGATAGATGGGTGGATATATGGCCAGATTGACTGATAGATGGATGGATTTATCAACTTTACGTAAATGTAATATAGGCCTATTTCTCAATGCCAGAAAACCAGGATGCTGCCGTTTCGATGTAGACCGTTGCAGTGAAGGGACATCTGTTTCATATCAATCGTTGAATGATAAAACAATGCAATATAGTGCAAACTAATTAATCTCGGACGCCGGCAATGTGCTGCCCGTCTATAAATATACATGCCTGTTTTTTTGCAACCATCTGCATGGTCTATGTGTCCATACCTCTCGCTCTCTGTGGTTGTCTGTCTGTCTGTCTGTCTGCCTGTCTGTCTGTCTGTCTGTCTGTCTGTCTGTCTGTCTGTCTGTCTGTCTGTCTGTCTGTCTGTCTGTCTGTCTGTCTGTCTGTCTGTCTGTCTGTCTGTCTGTCTAATTATGTCTTCTCTGGCCTGCGAGTTTTTTTATACAGAAGCCTATTACGGGTGCTTTGTTAGCAAAGGCCTGTAACTCTGTGTGGGTCTGTGCGCATGTTCACCGCTCTTTATTGCATTTTTTGCCTGCCTGTTGGGCTCCTATGGTCCATATATAGGCTGGCCTAAACAGCGTTTTGTAATATGTGTTTCCTTCCGCAGGCAAGCTCCGCAGGCAAACTTCATTACAAACGCCTGAACTGATAACAGATGAATAATCTAACACAGCGATGATTGACAAAATGGGTCGTGCTTACGGACAGATAAAACTGTATGAAATCATACTACAAAAGGAGAATTTAAAAACCAAAGTCTGTGGTTAGTTTTTTGCTTTTTTAAAAACTTAAACCACATCACAGTCTATTGTTATTTACCTATAATGAGAAGACCAAATAAGAGAACTCGCTAAACATTCTCAAGACATGATTACTTTAGCCAAAACTAGTTTTTTCAATCTGTGTGTGTATATGTGTGTGTATGTCTGGGTATATGTGTGTTTGTGTGTGTACATGTCTGTGTGTATCTCAGTATGTATGTGTGTATGCGTGTATGTCTCTGTACGTATGTGTGCGCTTAATGTGTGCTGATTACTGGCTTATAGCGGCTTACAGCTTTAGCGTGACACTTGTGACAGATATTATCGTCACACTGTGAAAGTTGTCACACTCGAGGACTTCTAAGCTATAAGCGTTCGTGGATTCCACGGACTGCCTGGAAGTCGATTGGCTATAATTGTCCGTGGGTTTCAGGACCCTCTGGAAGCCTAGATGGTATAGATCGGCATCCTCTTAATTCAGTGAGATAATGGAGTGGTGGGGACCAGAAAACTGGGTGTTGTAGGCCGTCTTCCGGTAGTTTTGATAGAATTACGGTGTGCCCCCAAAGTCTGGTTCCCAATCTACTCCAGGTGCTCAGATCTGATACCGGTAAAAAACCATTTTTCTATTCGAAAGCAAATAATCATTCACGTCGTTTTTGTTGTTTCCGAACGCATATTTCAGTTCCAGTGACAGCTCTTATGCTCATTATCATACCTATTTACCATTTATTGTTTAGCAGCTGTGCTTACTGCCTGACCTCTGTGATTCGATCCTAACAATGACTTCCATTTCGCCTCTTCTGTAGAAATCATATTTGCACGAGTATTCGACGGTCCGTCGGTGCACTTAGATAATTAGATGCACGTAAATGTGGCATGTCTACGATGTGTCATAACAGAGGTGATAAACGACGCCCTCATTCTTTATAAAATCTTAGGACTGGGACTGGCGCTACCAGATTACGGGCTGTTGACGGAGGTACATCGACGTGTGAAATCCTTCAGTGAGTTACCATCAAGTTCATGGCTATCTAGATAGACAGTTACTGTAGGTAAAAATGTAAGCGTGACGTTCGTCAAACTGTCATATTCAAGTTGTATTGTATTGTATTTATGAATTTATAAAGCGCCTCTTGCAGTACAACCTAATCAGAGGCGCTGGTGGTGGTGGAAGTAATTAAGTAAGTATTTTCTTTATTGAGAAGCACTAGCAAACTCACAGCGCTGTACATGGAAAACATATTACAGTCAAATAATCAAGCAATATAACCAATTATATAAAAAGAGAAGTTACTGCAAATTAAGTGATACATAAGGAGGATAGCAGAGGAGAACAGCAATGTAACCAAATCTTGGAGAGCATGACTTCATCGGGTATTATTCATAATTTGTATAGCATCCTATAGCGAGGAAGCATTTCTGAGACAAGTTGTCATAACTTGAGAGCTCACGGTTGTGGGACCGTGGGCGCATAGAGTAGCGAGTATATATGCTTAATCGGCGGCAGCATTGTATGTAATATGTGGGGCGTGGTGGCTCAGTGGTAAGTTCGGTGCCTTGTGACCGGAGGGTTGCAGGTTCGAATCCCACTCTAGCCGCTGCGTACGGACCTTGGGCAAGTCCTTCACTCGCAATTGCTCGTGGCGCTTTGGCGTGAAAATTCAGGCACAGTATCAAATGCTGTAGTCGGGAGCGTCTCTGAGTAGTAGTTGACTTCGAGAGGCGCTATAGAAATATCCGGAATTTAAAAATAAAATAAAATAAAACACATGGAAAGGATTGAACAAAATCCTAGAAAAGAGACTAGCGTTAGCATTATTACAAAGTGTCTAAAATAAAGGGGGTGTTGAAGGTAAGTACCCCTGACGCACCAGCCTTTGTATTACTCCCTCCAGGGCCTCCCCGCTTGCCCGTTGCAAAACCTCACCAAACAGAAGAGCAGTAAAGCATCCTGCCAACTGTAGTGGCGCGTACCACGTCAAATAAACAATCCCCCGAAAGCCCTTGCGACTTCAAAACCTGAAGAGCGTAAAAGGACTGTCTTGCCTTAATGATCAGGTGTCTGATGTGGCTAGAGAACCAAAATTGCTCATTAAGCTCGACACCCAGTATATTCAGAGTGTGCACCCTAGCGATACCATAAAGAATAGGAGGTGGGGGCATACCAATGGTTCCCCGAGGACGCGTTAATATTATTTCACAGGACTTGCTCGTATTAAGGCTTAGGTTGCATCTAAGCCTTAATACGAGCAAGTCCAGTGAAATAATTTATAATTGCAATTGGTAACTTCTATAGCGCCTTTGTTTAATATACAAGGCATCAACAGAATGCAGCAAATCAACCGTAATCAGATAAATATCCAGGAGATCAGTACGAAATCTCATCTGCGCATAATATTGTCGGTGCCAATTTCCGTTAAAGAGATCCATAAGAACCGTACGGACCGGTCCATTCACTCTACTTTGTTTACCTAAAAGCGTTTTGTATTACAAAGTATTTAGTGCCATGCATTTCTTATGCACAGGCACAGTAGCCACATGCCATGGCTTCTGATTAAGTACTTGTGAACTGACGACCAATAGGCCCCTGAATGTTTCTAAAATTAAAATGTAGCCTGCCAAAGCAGGATTCTATTTGTTACTGTTATCATAAAAAGAAATGGAAAGCAATGGCTACTTACGCGAACAGAGTCGACAAACTTTAGTGACTATGACAAACATTAGTAATTCCTCAATCACTTTATTGCAATGTTTATCTTTCGATATGAATGTATGTTGAAGATTGCAGAAAATCATCTGGATCCGTTTCTTCTCACTGAAGATGCACAAAACAATTCTTCGTCATATCCTCTGCGTCCTCATTTTGGTGGTTCTGCATGAAAGACTGAACGCGCAACCAGTGGACAACCAGAACGGTTAGCTGTGCATTTTGATTATCCACGTACGTTTGGTAGTAAACCTAATAATAGGAACTGCAGTTCCTGAACTTGATGGCAAATCCAATAAAACTAGGGCCTATGCATATATGCATGGTTGCATACATTTATCTATTAATATAATTATGTGTATATATTGTAACGAGTTCCCTTTACATCCTAATAAAAGCTCATACACTCGTGTCTAGTTTAAACAGGTATAATTCTCCAAACAAATCAACGATACATTACCCAACCGTAGACTGACGGTGGAAACGGTTCGCTCATCACTCACGAAAGAACACCAAAGAAAACCTGGTCTTCAATGCAGCAACAGGCTGACGACCAGAAACGTACAAACGTCGAACGTACGTCGAAGAAAACCTAGTCTTCAATGCAGAAACAGGCTGACGACCAGAAACGTAGACGTGTAGAAAGACGTCAAACACCACAGGTGTAAAGCCTCACGCAACTAGCTTAACTAGCATGCGAACAGGAAGTACTCGGACAAGACTACGCCCATCGGCAGTATCATCAGAGACCTCTCTCAGGAAGTACTCGGACAAGACTACACCCGTCGGCAGTATAATCAGAGTCTTCCTCCACACACCCTATTCTCTATCCTTATATGGTAGATATCTCCTCGGTAGAGGTCTCTACTCATTCAAAGGAAACCAGTCAAGCATAACCCTTGCCAATCCTAAGACTAGTCAGTCGTGTGACCCTAACAATATGCATGTTTGCATGCATCCCTGACTGTATACGTGTACGAAGGTATGTATGTATGTATTGTAGCGAACCACCCCTTGTCTATCCAGCTGACCTCTTCACAAAAGTACCAGGATGCGAGTAGTAGGCCAAAGTAAGGGGGGCTACAAAGAATCTCTTTCTTTCTTCTAGGGGTTCGGCCTCCGTGGTCTATCAGAGGACTTATCTATTCGGCTTCTTGTACGACTGAGGAATCTGAACTTAATGCCGTTGAGAGAAACGCAAAGTCAAATCGTAGTTTCAAATGATATTCGATAATCATAAAAGAATTCCACTCACGTATGAAACAACGAAACTTGTGTGAAACCACAAAACTTCTGTCTTTGACAGAGAAGAACGTAAAACAATCAATCGACTACAATCGTTCGATTAAAGTACTCTAAGACTAAAGACTAACTTAACTCTCTTCAAAACCCCTCCAACTCAACTCTAACCAACTCAACTCAACTCAACTCTAACCAACCGACTCTTAACTGACCAAGGCCCTTATATATACTCCAAGTGTCCGGGGGACCCTGTCCGTAGGACACTGTCCGGGGGGACCCTGTCCGTAGGACACTGTCCTAGGACCATGTCCGTAGGACACTGTCCGGGGGACCATGTCCTAGGACCATGTCCGCCTAACAACCACGAGTTCACCAAGTACAGCTAACAATCGAATTACGTCATCAGTGTATTAACAGCCTAAGTGTGTGGACTTGATAACTCTGTGGAAATTTTCCACACTTTCCCCAAAGTTCAAGTGGAATGTCCCCATTCCTAAATCAACACAAAATGACTTATTCTATTCTATAGCAAATGCAACAGTTCAATGACAATGCAACTACAATTATCAATAAAACTTTAAAAGCAACCGTCCAGTTTGGACATAACTCAATCGCAGAAAGAATCAATTAATATGTTCTCCATTCAAAATCTCCATCTTTTAAACTGCAATTATTTCTACAGGCCTACATCAGATCACATCTTCAATTAAATCACATTGCAAAAATCATAACCAAGAGATTAATATAGCCTGTCACTCAATCACTCAACCACATTTCAATCAACATGTCAACAGGAGGAGCCAGTTTTCAAACATTTTTCGCACAAAAGGCGGGTGGATCTTTTCTCTAGCTTCATCACTGTACATGCGTTTCTCCAGAGGGCGCTGACGACGAGGGTAAACGTTAACCATGCACTTTAGGCACAGTTGCCCCATGTTTGCCCAACTGTTGCCAGACATCCAACTTCTTTTGCATTTCGGACATCGGAATTCACCAAAGCATCTTTTAGTACCCTGGTAAGGTGTCAGCCCTTCTTCATGTGCACGGGCAAGGACACAGTCTTGTTTGAAGTGCCCGGGACAGAAGCACAAGTGACAGAGGTAAGACGCTGGAGGTTTCTTCTTGTACTTTCGGATCATTTTCCCAATGTCAGCTAGTTCATCCGTTCCATCCACCGAAACATCACCAGGAGGGAAAAGTGAGTTCGAAGAGGACAACGCCGTCGCATACTGAAGTCGAACACTGGGTTGTCCAGAAAACAACCAGGGTGTCCAACGATAAGCGCCCCAGTCAACACGAACTCCGGCGTTCCCTGCAAGAGAACTACAGACGATGGCAGAGTCTAACTGTTCACCAGTTTGGCCACCGAATTCTCTTTTCGGTGCAACGACTATTTTCTGGCCGTCCGGTAAAGCAAAACTTCTCCCGCGAATGGCATACATCACGATGTTTTCCTCTCTGTTTTCCCGTTTCGTCCTTTACTTGTTCTGCAACAACAAAACAAGTGTCTCACTAAACGTCCTGCAACATCCTCCACCAGAGGACCTCGGAGTCCCAGCTCCGGATCCCTTCACGCTAACTTATTGCGTGAAACGAGCAGGTCGACGGATATTCCGTCGCGGACGAACGTCGGCTTCGTTAATGTCCGGAAGCTGTTCCGTCGTTTCTTCCGTCTCGTTTGGCGTCTCGGGACTCCAACATGGCTTTAGCTTGTCTACATGAACCACGAACGGTTTGGAGTTCGCCGACTTTCGGATTAAGTAGTTCACGATACCGCGTCTTTCTACAACGGTGAACGGACCGGTAAACATACGTGACCACTTCGGGCTCCGTCCTTGATAGCGACGTGGATAAAAGTAGTAAACTTTATCGTTGATCTTGAACTCAGCAGGCCGTACTCGTAAGTCGTAAGTTCGTCGGCGTCGTTCCGCCGCAACTTTCAAATGCTCACGCGTAAGCCGATACGCGGACTCCATGCGCTCGGCCAGATCTCGAACGTAGTCCACATAGGTATCGGCAATACGATCGGCGTCCGGATGTCGACCGTAGACGAGATCGATAGGTGCGCGTACTTCACGACCGAACTGAAGGAAGTTCGGGCTGAACCCAGTCGTCTCATGCAGCGACGCCCGGTAGGCGGCGAGGACATGGGGCAGTACTTCGTCCCAATCCCGTTAATGGCTGCATGTTATTTTCCCTATCATTTGGTTCATGGTTCTATGAAAACGCTCTATCATCGCATTCGCGCTGGGGTGATAGCTAGATGTTCGGACCTTATCGATACCAAGCAACCTACAAAGCTCCCGGAACAAATTTCCGTCAAAATTGGTCCCCTGGTCGGTCAATATTTGCAACGGGGCCCCGTACCGTACAATCACGTTTTCAATCAAAGCTTTAGCTACCGAAGTAGCTTCTTGGTTCGCTAACGGGATCGCTTCGACAAACTTCGTGAAGTTGTCCATCACCGTTAGAATATATATGTGGCCACTTCGGCTCCTCGGGTGTGGTCCGGTGATATCTAGGCTTAGCCGCTCCCAGGGTTCTCCACAGGGCAACGGCTGTAACGGGCCCTGCCGAGGAGGTTGTCCCCGGTGGTACTGCGCACACTGTGGACAGCGTTGACAGAAACGTTTAACCTCCTTGGACCAACCAACCCAATACCCTCGGCGTCTCACCTGCCATCTCGTACGTCGGACACCCAAGTGACCCCCTGTGATTCCAGTATGGGCTAACTTAAGAAATTTCTCCCGTTGTGACTTAGGAACCACTAGCTGCTCTACGTTATCGGCCGATCGTCGGTACAATACCCCTTCGCGTAAACCTAATTGTTCCCGCTGATGCCAATACGTTTTTACGGCCGCGTTCTCATATAAGATGTTGACCAAGTCAGGAACTTGCCCACCTTCTTCCAGCCACGATCTCACCAACGCGAGATCCGGGTCTTCACTTTGTAACTTCTCTATCGACTCAGGAGGGTCAGTTCCCTCAGTCTCAACAACCCGTTCCATTACTTCCGTTACCGCTGCCACCTCACTCCAATCTTCGATACCGCATTGGCGACACGGTCTTCGGGAAAGCGCGTCCGCATTCCCGTGCTTTCGGCCCGGCCGATGTATCACTTGAAACTCGAACTCGGCTAGCCGTTCTAGCCACCGTCCTTGCTGCCCAATGGGTTCGGGGGTTCGTTGCAACCACTGGAGTGCAGCATGATCCGTTCTCAACACGAAGGGATGGCCCAACAGATATTGGCGGTACAACTTCGTAAAATATACAATGGCCAATAATTCTTTCCGAGTTACACAGTAGTTACGCTCGGCTGTGGATAGAAGGCGGCTACCGTAAGCAATTACCTTTTCCTCACCTTCCGTGCGCTGGGACAATACCGCTCCAATGCCTAAGTCGCAAGCATCACAGTCCAATACATATTCTCCTTCATCCTTAGGCAACGCTAATACAGGTGCGGTTGTCAAAGCAGTCTTCAACTGATCAAAAGCTTCCTGGCAATTCAGATCCCAATCGAACGTTCTCCCCTTTTTGGTCAGGGCAAACAGCGGAGCTGCTACCATCGAAAACTCCCGAATAAAACGTCGGTAATACGAGCACAATCCTACAAAGGCTCGTACGTCCTTCAGTCGCTGGGGAACAGGCCACTCTACAACATCTCTAATCTTGGACGGGTCCATAGCCACTCCATCGGAAGTAACGATATGTCCTAGGAAGCTAACTTCCCGACGCAGCAACCGACATTTGCTAGGCTTGAGTTTGAGATTGGCTCCCCGCAATCGCTGAAACACTTGCCTTAACCGATCTAAATGCTGCTGCACGGAATTTCCAAAAATAATTACGTCGTCCAGGTAAACTGGACAAATCTCAAAATTAAGACCGGAAAGGACGATATCCATTAGCCTCTGAAAGCTGGGCGGCGCATTACAGAGACCGAACGGCATAACTTTCCATCGAAAAATGCCACGGCGCGTGACGAACGCCGTCTTGTCCGCATCCTTTGGGTCTAAGTCACCTGATGATAGCCACTACGCAAGTCAAGGGTGCTAAACCAACACCCACCCGATAGGGAGTCCAGGCATTCATCAATCCGTGGGAGCGGGTACGAGTCCTTCTTCGTCCTATCGTTCAACTGTCTATAATCGATACAGAACCGTAAGGTTCCGTCCTTCTTACGGGCCAATACTACGTTAGCTGCCTACTCACTAACAGCATGTTCGATCGTCCCAGCCGCCAACATACTATCTAGGTGTTCATCTACTGCAGTCCTATGGGGCACTGGCTGTCTCCTTAAGGGTTGCCGAACTGGCTGTGCATCTCCCGTATCAATCCTATGAGTAATGATCGTTGTTCTACCAAGATCCTTATCGGTTACCGAGAAGATGTCCCGATATTCTAACAACAATTCTTTAGCTGCACTCGGTCTTCCGACCTTACCTCTTCCGGAAGATCTTCCAGTAACGAATCTACGGGAAAAGCATCATCAGCTGGGCTCCGTTTCTCCTCACCAGCTCCACTATGCTCAACCTCTACGGGATGCAAACCTCCCAGGACTTGATCTCTGGCTAACTTTACTGGGCTCTCATTCAAATTTACTATTCTCACTTGGACCGTATCTGCACTATCACCAACTACCACTCGGGCCAAATGAACCCCTGGTTAGTCTCTGCGGCCTCCGTCATCCATGCAGGCGCTTTAGTGGTCAAATCCCCATACTGAGTTTTCACCAAGACATCACTCTGACACTTAGGGGACACCACAACCTCCTCAGCGACGATCACGCGCCGACACCACATGGACCCGTTGCCCCGCACAAGGGAAATACGCCGTCGACCGACGAACAGAGCACCGGCACCGAAACCTAACCGACATCGGTGTTCCCTCAACCAATCCATCCCTAACATGGGTTCAGAAATTTGATCAGAGACCAGAAAAGCAGTCAAAATTTCAAATCCCTCTCTAATCTGAATCGGTATTTTTACTTCTCCCAGGACCCGTATACCAGAACCATTTGCAGCCATCAAGAACCGGGTACAGGGACTCAAGTCTAACCCCTCGACAATAGAAGAAGGCACCAAGCTTACTTCTGATCCAGTGTCGATCAAGCATGTCTGCGGTCGTCCGTTGATTGTTCCGCGGATGAAGATGGCATTGTTGCTCGCTCTGTTCGGAAATCTGGGGCGAGTCGTGTGATTGGCGACAACCTCTTCCTCTGGCGTAGTCGTCGCTGCTCCGGCCGTCGCAGCTACTGGCGGCCGATTGGAAGCTCGGCGAGGGCGACGGCAGGTACGGGCAAAGTGACCGGCCTGGCCACAGTTGTAGCAGGTCACCGCCCGACGTGGAGTTCCCTGGTCGCTCTCCGATGGGCGATCATCTCGCCCGGCAGCATCGACGGTCACCGCTTGGCTCCGCAGTTGCCGGAACTGTCTGTCAATTCGTTCTTCCATTTCTCTTTGCCATTTCCGCTGTTCCTCGCGTTGTGATGCGAGAAACCGATCAAGCTGTGACTTGATCTGGTCGCCGACGTCTGCTTCCTGTGTCCCTCTCACTCGGTTCGGTTGTCTCCTCCGGTCGTCCGCATCCGATGATTGTTGATAGGCCTCGAGACGAAGCGCCGTCCGATAGGCTTCGTCCAAGGTCTTCGGCTCTCTTTCGCGAACTTTCAGCGAAAGCTCACGATCACGCATGGCTTCTAGGAAGGAGTCTCGGGCGATGATCTGCGTTGTTTCATTGGATGGAACCGGATACGCGAGAACCACAAGTCTGCGAATGTCGTGGAGTAAGTCGCTCAGGCTCTCACCCGGACGCTGTCGGCGGTAGTAAAGCTGAGCACGGAAGGTTTCGGCCTGACCCTCCGTCCCGTATCTTTGCCGCAGTCGATCGACTAACTCTTCATAAGTCACATCTTGGCGCGCACCGAAGTCCCAAAGTAACTGCGTGGCGGCTTTCTCCAGCGCGCATCGTAGAAAGTCGGTCTTGTCCGAGGCCGTCCACTGGTTATGCCTCGCACACACTTCAAACTGCGCCAAGAAGGATTCCAGGGACCCAGTCCCGTCAAACTTTCCAGGCTTCATCTGCATCGGTTTTGACTTCAGCAGGCCTCCGACACTTTCCAGCAACTTCGACATCGACAACGATTCGTCCGGTTTTTCTCGGTCACTCGATCTTACCGGCTTCGGATCGTCGAAGTCGATACTTTCAAGGAAGCGGCTCAGGTCTGGCGGCACCTCCATCGATCGCTTCTTCACCGCAGGCGTCGATGCGCTCCTTGGCTGACTGGCGACGTCCAACAGCGTGTAATGCACTGTTTCTCTTTCGTCTTCCATCGGACAAGAAATTCACACTTTCTTCACAGTCGATTCAAAACTTCAAATTGTTTCTTAACCACTCTTCTCGTGCCAAAAATTGTTTCTTGACCCCACTCTTCTGGTACCAAAAATTGTAGCGAACCACCCCTTGTCTATCCAGCTGACCTCTTCACAAAAGTACCAGGATGCGAGTAGTAGGCCAAAGTAAGGGGGGCTACAAAGAATCTCTTTCTTTCTTCTAGGGGTTCGGCCTCCGTGGTCTATCAGAGGACTTATCTATTCGGCTTCTTGTACGACTGAGGAATCTGAACTTAATGCCGTTGAGAGAAACGCAAAGTCAAATCGTAGTTTCAAATGATATTCGATAATCATAAAAGAATTCCACTCACGTATGAAACAACGAAACTTGTGTGAAACCACAAAACTTCTGTCTTTGACAGAGAAGAACGTAAAACAATCAATCGACTACAATCGTTCGATTAAAGTACTCTAAGACTAAAGACTAACTTAACTCTCTTCAAAACCCCTCCAACTCAACTCTAACCAACTCAACTCAACTCAACTCTAACCAACCGACTCTTAACTGACCAAGGCCCTTATATATACTCCAAGTGTCCGGGGGACCCTGTCCGTAGGACACTGTCCGGGGGACCCTGTCCGTAGGACACTGTCCTAGGACCATGTCCGTAGGACACTGTCCGGGGGACCATGTCCTAGGACCATGTCCGCCTAACAACCACGAGTTCACCAAGTACAGCTAACAATCGAATTACGTCATCAGTGTATTAACAGCCTAAGTGTGTGGACTTAATAACTCTGTGGAAATTTTCCACAGTATGTAAGTGTGTTTACGTATGTGAGTGCATGAGTTCATTTATTTATGCAGGAATGCATGCATGCACGTATGTGTGTACGCATGTTTACATAAATACCTGTAAGCATATATGTATGCATGCACGTACGAATGAATATCTGTATGTAGATGTATTATTATTTTATCTGTTTTCTATTTATACACACCTGCATCTAGCCAGGTGTAGACGAGGGTATGCAGCGTGTACTCACCTCTAGAGACCGTATATTCACCTCATTAATGTTTTTAATTAGCTCACTTTGGAGAGCGTGTACTCACATCCACAACGTACTTTGACATATGTTTCAATACTGTAGAGTATAGACTAAAACTTAAACAAATTTTCACTTTTAAATTTAATTTTTTCTTTTTCTTGACCTGGATGCAAAAAACATTGACTTTTCAATAAATTTTAGTATAGTTGGTGGATCAGAAATTGAGGAATTTCGTCATTTCAAAAGCTTAAACGCTTACCTAAGCGTTTCCATATTTCAGATGCTTGAAAAGTGTCACAAATATTTGATAGTAAAGATCTCTTTATCGTTTCTGTTATGAGACAAAGTCTGTAATTAAGTTCTTACGTTTTTACACAACGAATTCTTTTCGCGTAGATAACTCAATTAAAATCCGTTTATTGTGCACAGAGGTCTTCGAGGAAGAAATGTCTTTTTATGTAATACGATCCAGATGGTCTACTGTTTAGTTAGTGTGGTGAGCTATTCGTGCTGAATTTTGTCTTGTTTCGAGAGAGGAAGATCTTTTTATTGAATAGGATAGTTCTATCAATCAATCAATCAATTAAGTTTATTCTCAAAAGCAAGTTGACAAAATCGCAGCTTATAACATAGTACAACTAATTATCATAAATAATAGTTCATAAGTAGTTAGTAAATTATGACTGTAGACATTACAATATAATGTGAGGTAAATCTAGAATAGGAGTTATAGGTTCATTCTTCAGTAGGCTACATGTTTTTAAATAATACTCGAGATATGAAATTTTTATCATCTTTAACGGGGAGGAGGAAACCATGCGATCTTGGTCTTAGTTCATGCCGGGAAGGGGCGCGGAGCGGGGAGAATGGTCTATGAAGAACATGCATATCATTTGTTCTTATTGCTGCTAATAGTCGATCGTCCGCCCCATAAGTCAGCTCTTACGGTCGGCGCGTCTAGGCGCTTCATTTTAGCCATTAGTTGTTCTATTTTAGCCCTGTCTTCAACATTCGTGTAGCCCCACCATGTCGGTGAGGCATACATTAGTTGTGCAATGGCTATCATTTTGGCCACTTCATGCAAGGACATAGAGAAAAGTCCGTGGCGTCTTAAGAACCCCCTCCCCCAAGAGCATACATAGAAGACAAACAGGTAGATAATATCGAGTCCAGATGAGAAGACATATCCATCAGGATATTAGACGCCTTACCGTTTAGGTAGATAGGTGTTGGCTGAATTCTGTCTTGCATTAATAGATAATTAGTGTGAACTGAGTTTTGTGTACAGTCTTGCAGTGCGAGATGTTAGCGTATATATTTAGTGCGTTTACTTTAGTTTCACGTGTATATGTATATATGATAGATGTATAACGTTTAGTCTTAGTGACACGCGCGGCCGGCCAATCTCGGCAGCGGCGCGCTATATGTATATTATTAGAGTTCGCTTATGCGCACAGAAGACAGGTGTGTCAAGAGGCGCGAAGAATTATGCTGACTAGAGAAGTTTGAATTCGAGTGTGTTCGCTGTAGTAGTGTGGCTGACTAGTTGAGTTGTAATCGAATTGAGTTCTGTCTGTTTGTTTCTTATTAAACTGAAAAGATATTAAACTGTGTTGCTGATTAATTCAGGTTATACTTATACGTAGAATTAGTGTTCAAAAGGTGAACGTTAAATAGGCGTTAAGTACGGAGAGAACAAGGATTTAATCAGAAGGATTGTCAACGGAAGGATTGGGTTGACATTATTGGTGGCAGTGACGGTGTGGATAAGAACGCACGGTGGATAAGAACTCACGGTGGATAAATACTCACGTGGATTTAAACTCTCGGCGGATAGAAGAATCTACGACGGTGATAAAAGAATTTACAACGGTGTTAGAAGAATCTACGACGGTGTTAGAAGAATCTACGCGTTGTTGCTGTGTGACGTGTCTACGATATCAACGACGGTGGAACACGAGAAACGGTATAAAAATTTCGTTGTTTTTCACGAACAAATACAAAAGAAATCCCGTTTGTTTATCGATTCACACACCAAGAAAAACCGTGACTTCTTTGAAAAGAGAAATCACTAAAGTAAACAAGTAAGATGGAGAAACTAAGTGCTGAAAGACAAGCAGATATTAAGAAGATGTCTACGGAGAGGCTAAAACAGCGTTTGTTGAAAGCCGGTTTTAACGAAGAACAATTAGAAGGTATGTCACGTGGTGACATGATACATGAACTCGCCGATGTGTGGGTTAAAGAAGAAGTCGAAGAAGAAGGTGCCGTTGGCGGTGCCGTAGAAAAGGCTATTGAAAAACCTCCTGTGCCTATGTCTATGGAGATGTTGATGCAGTGGATGATGATGAAAGAAGATAGGGAGGAGAAACGGAGACAAGAAGAGAAAGAAAAAGAGGAGAGACGAAGACAAGAAGAGAAAGAGATAAGACAGGAAGAATTGCGTCGTCAGAGAGAGAAAGAAGAGAAAGCGGAACTTTCAAGGCAAGAAGAATTGCGCTTGCA
Organism: Allolobophora icterica; assembly: GCA_963556255.1. Lineage (NCBI taxonomy): Eukaryota > Metazoa > Annelida > Clitellata > Crassiclitellata > Lumbricidae > Allolobophora > Allolobophora icterica. The sequence goes on along the minus strand of OY744607.1, from coordinate 22,308,174 downwards.
GAGAGAGAGAGAAGATAAAGCAGAACAAGTGCGTAAGGCGGAACTTGAATTGCAAAAGAATCAGTTTGAGATTCAGTTAGAACAGTTGAAAAGAGATAGGGAAGATGCTGAAAGAAGAAGATTGGAGCAGATGATTGAATTTGAAAAAGCTAGAAAAAGTGATGAAGAGGTACGTCAGCAACAGATTGAAGCAAAGAGAATGCGTGAGGAAGAAAAAGAAAAAGCGCGAACGTTAGAGTTGGAACGCGCAGAACAGATAAGACAAGAAGAACTCAAATTTCAGAAAGAAAGTTTGGAAAATACAGAGACAGAAAGACAAGAACGTCTGAAACTGGAGAAATCAAAATTGACATTGAAAGAAACGCAAATGAGAGAAGAACGGGAAGCTGAAAGAAGGAAACAGCAAGAAAGTGAAACTTTGGTGTCAAAAATTAAGAAAATAGGTGATGCAATGAAGCATGTATTGCCTCAAATGCCAACTGATATGATGGAGGTGCCATTATATTTTGAAACAGTCGAGAACGCATTTCGCAGTTTTGCTGTGGAAAAGCCGTTTTGGGTGAAATTATTACTACCATTGATGACGCCGAAAGCTCGAACCGTTCTAAATAGATTGTCATTCGATGATCTAGACAATTATGATAGAGTCAAGCAGCACTTATTAAAAGAATTTAAGTTGACTTCGAGAGAATACAGAGCCAGATTTGTGGATGCTAAGAAGACGACAGAAGAGACTTATACGATGTTTACGGCAAGACTGAAGAACTTGCTAAACTATTACGTGAGAAGTCGAAACGTGAACAGAGAGTATGATACGCTCTTTGATTTGCTGGTAGCGGATAAGCTAAAAGAATGTTTACCGCCAGGTCCACTACAGTTTGTATTGTCGAAGGAAGGAACTGACTGTCTTCAAGCTAGTGCAGTGGCAGACTTAGCAGACATTCATGTAAACAATCGAATTGGGTTTGCGATCCCAAATATAAACAGTTATCCTTCTCAACGTTCCGTAAACCAAAGCCAGAGTGGAAAGTGGAAAAGTAATCCAGAAACAGGGAGTCAGTTCAAAGGTAAAGAAGTCAAGGCTAATGTCCCTGTACCCAATGAGACCAGAGAAGTGACGTTTGGTCGTCAGGGATTTAACAAATCGTCAGCGCCGTTTGCCAAGAGGGAAGGCAACACATCGTTTACGCAGTATAAGAGATATGAAGGCAATGAACAACGAGGTATGGTGGTGAAGCGTTGTCACAACTGTGGTTCAGACAAACATTTGGTCAAATTTTGTCCAGTTCCAGTGACAGCAGCTAGTTCTAGCAGAAAGCAAGAACACACAAGGGTGAATTTGATTCAAGTGGTTAGTGATACAGATAATCAAACCGCGAGTCAAGAAAACCAAGAGACTGAAGTAAAGTCAGTAATGAAATGTGGTATTCAAAAAGAAATTCTATTGGATGCTGAAATTCAGAGAGAAGTCATAGGAAAAGATGACAGTCGAATATTGAAGAAATCGTTCTTGCAATATGTCGAGGTTGAAATTCGTGCAGTAGACGGTAAAGAGCCAGTGAAAGTCAAAGCACTGAGCGACTCGGGAGCAGAGATTCCGGTGATTAGTGAAGAATTACTGGAAGGCATGAAGGTGGAACAAATTGGAAAAGTGAATTTGCAATGTGTGGCAGGAGATGCCATTCCTGCGAAGTTAGTGAAAGTCGATGTTAGACTGTGTGGTAGTGACGTGGAAGAAGAGGGATTTCCGCGTAAAATCCAGTGTTCACTTACACCTTATGTCACTTTGATGTGTGCTAGTATTGCAAAGATGGGCAGTACAGAAAGATTCTTGTTGCATCCAGAGATAATTGCCGAATTAAAAGCCGTACCACAGATGAAAGTCAAAACGATACAAGGAGATGTGAGTGTACGAGCAAATGTAATGACGAGAGCGCAGAGTCGGAAACAGGAAATGGTAGATGTTGATGAGAAGAGTGAAACTGAAAGTTCAAGTGATGAGGAAAACGAAAGTAATGAGCAACGAAGCTTATCGCGAGATGGTGTAATAGCAGAGATGAACGAGCAAGAGATGGCTGCATGCGAGAATGGAAAATTAAATGAAACTGAAGAAGACAATGAATGTGATGTGGGGATAGGAGACTTGTATAGAGATGAAGAGATGGATGAAGAACAAAAGGTGCAGATTGCCGATTCGAAGAAGTTCGAAGAGCAACAGAGAAAGGATGAATCGTTGAAGCCGTGGTGGAAGTTAGCACAAGAGAAAGAATCTGAATTCTGTGTGATCAACGGTTTATTGCATAAGAAATATCAAATATTAGACCAGACGATATATCAACTAGTGTTACCAAAAGAGAGACGAATAAAAGTGATGGAATTGGCGCATGAATCGGTATTTGGAGGACATCTAGGAGAAGAGAAAACAAGAGAACGAATAAAATTATCTTTTGTATGGCCAAAGATGAGAAGAGACATTGTGAAATTTTGTAAGTCTTGCGAGAAGTGTCAACTAAAGGCAAGGAGTTTGGTGATGGATAGAGTGCCTATCACTCCGGTCTCAAGAGAAGAGGTCGCCTTCAAGAGAATGACGATGGACCTCGTTGGCCCGATCGATCCAGTATCTGCTGCAGGTCACAAGTATTGTTTATGCATTGTGGACTCGTGCACCAGATGGCCTACAATCTTCTTATTGAAATCGCTGACAGCGAAGGCTGTGTGTGAAGCATTGATGGAACTGTTCATGAACGTTGGTGTACCGTCAGTGATCACAAGTGACCAAGGAACGAACTTCACAGCCAGTTTGACAAGAGAATTTCTCGATTTAATGGGTTGTAGTCCAAGATTCGACACACCAGGACACCCAGAAGCTGCTGGATTAGTAGAAAGATGGAATCAGACATTTAAAAAGATGATCCATCATGTGATAATAGACAACCCGAGGAAATGGCACAAGATAATTCCTTTCACAGTGTGGGCATTACGAGAAGTGCCGAATGCAACTACTGGAGTGTCACCATATATGCTTGTCTATGGGAAAATTCCGACAGGACCATTGGCAATATTAAAAGAGAGTTGGACTAGAGAAATAAACTTACCACCTCATGTTGGAGTTAAGCCAGAAAAGTATTTGAAAGAACTCAAAGAAAATATGGAGAAAGCATTATTGTTTGCAGAATCTTACTCTCGAGAAAAGCAATTACAATACACGAATCAGTATAACAAGAGAGCAAAGCACAAAGAATTTGAAGCTGGTGAGAAAGTCATAGTTTTGTATCCAACGTCAACAAACAAACTTATTTCTCGATGGCATGGTCCATGTACGATCATACATCGAAGGTCAAAGTACTCTTATTTAGTCGATATGGGTGAAAATGGTCGAAGAATAATTCACGCCAACAAGATCAGAAAATATGTTACTCGAGCATTAAGTTGTGGTCTGATCGTTGAAGAAGATGAAGATTTTGGTTCAGTGGTTGAATTACCAATGAGGAATGAGGTTCAAGATGACAAGAATTCACTTAACCTCGATCCTGAACAAATTAGCCATTTGACAGTAACTCAGCAAGAACAGTTGTTGAACGTTTTGAACAAATACTGTGACAGATTTTCAGAAAAACCCGGATTATGTACATTGGTTGAACATGAAATTGAACTAAAACCAGGATTTCGTGGAAAGGAATTTGCAGCATATCGAATTCCTTTGATTTATCGAGCAGAAGTGGAACGTCAGATCAAAGAAATGTTAAAAACAAACATCATTAAACCATCATCGAGCAGAATGGCAAGCCCTTTGGTTATTGTTAAAAAGAAAGACGGATCTTTGAGACTTGCCTGTGACTACAGATACATTAACTCATTCACAGTGGATTGTAAATATCCGATGCCGATTGTCAGAGACGTTTTGAACAAAGTTGGAAAGTCTAATGTGATTTCCATCTTGGACTGTCGAAGTGCTTATTGGACTTGTCCTGTAAAACAATCTGATCAATGGAAGACAGCTTTTGTAACACATAATGGACTGTATGAATTTACTCGTGTTCCTTTTGGAATGATAAATTCAGGCCGAACTTTTGTTAAGGCGATAAATTTAGTTTTACAGCCTATAAGTGACTTTGCAGAACCGTATGTTGATGACATTGCTGTGCATTCTGACAGTTGGAAAGTTCACTTGCAGCATCTGGATGCATTTTTGATGCAAATGAGATTGCATAACGTTACTTTGAATTTGAAAAAATGCATATTTGGTAAGAGTGAGGTAAGGTTTATCGGTCATGTGGTTGGGTCTGGTAAGATAAAGATGAATCCAGACAGAATTGAAAGTTTGACTAATTTGAAGATCCCAGAAACTAAGAAGCAAGTTAAGCAACTGCTTGGATTTTTTAATTATTACAGACAGTTTATTAAGGACTTTGCACAGATTGCGAAACCGCTATCTGATTTAACTAGTAAACGTGTTTCTGATAAGATTGATTGGACTGTTGAACATCAGCAAGCATTTGATTTACTTAAAGAGGCTGTGCGATCCAAAGTAGTGTTATATGTTTTTGAAGTGGGAAAACCATTCAATTTGTACTGCGATAGTAGTGACTTTGCAGTCGGTGCTGTTTTAACACAGATGGACGACAAGGGAATAGAACGCCCTGTGTCATTTATCAGTCAGAAATTAACTGATACCCAGAAGAGATGGGCTACTGTGGAAAAGGAAGCCTGTGCTATTGTTTGGGCTTTAAACAAGTTAAAAGAAATTATAATTGGATCGAAAATTTTCATTTTTACTGATCACAATCCTCTTACATACTTGACTGAGTCAATGTCTAAGTCTGCTAAACTTGTGCGTTGGGCGTTAGCCTTACAAACTTTTGATGTTGAGGTGAAGTACAAGAAGGGCAGATTGAATATTATTGCTGATTGTTTGTCAAGGTTATAAGTAATCGTAAGACTGTTCATTAATTAGTTAGATATATATATGTTTCATGTATTATGGTAATTTCGCAAATTTTGAAATTTAATTTGCTCAATTCCAGAAAAAGGAAGGAGGTAATGTGAACTGAGTTTTGTGTACAGTCTTGCAGTGCGAGATGTTAGCGTATATATTTAGTGCGTTTACTTTAGTTTCACGTGTATATGTATATATGATAGATGTATAACGTTTAGTCTTAGTGACACGCGCGGCCGGCCAATCTCGGCAGCGGCGCGCTATATGTATATTATTAGAGTTCGCTTATGCGCACAGAAGACAGGTGTGTCAAGAGGCGCGAAGAATTATGCTGACTAGAGAAGTTTGAATTCGAGTGTGTTCGCTGTAGTAGTGTGGCTGACTAGTTGAGTTGTAATCGAATTGAGTTCTGTCTGTTTGTTTCTTATTAAACTGAAAAGATATTAAACTGTGTTGCTGATTAATTCAGGTTATACTTATACGTAGAATTAGTGTTCAAAAGGTGAACGTTAAATAGGCGTTAAGTACGGAGAGAACAAGGATTTAATCAGAAGGATTGTCAACGGAAGGATTGGGTTGACAATTAGCTAATAGATAATTATGCAACAAAAATAATTGAGAACTGGTGACTTGCAAAATGCGCAAAAGACAATTTAACTTGAAATGCGTTATAGGCAGAAAGTGGCATTCGGTTTTCCATTCTAAACAGCAAGCATGTATGCAAAGTTCACTGTTTTGCAAAACTGGAAGCGTGACATGATGAAATAGCCACATAAGTTCATTCTATTTTCCTCTTTGTAGGACAATCATACTTACCTTAGTGCAGCGGTTCCCAAATTTTTTTTGGTCGCGACCCACTTGTGAATATCTTGGCAGTCTCGATACGCACTGTGTAAAATAAATCATTGTGTACTAAAATTTGCTTCATAAATTGGTATCGAAATATGCGGATTTAGGGCCTACGTGCAGCGCTAAGAAATTTAAAGGAAAAAATAAGAGGAAATTTAGGTTAAAAGAGTTTACAATTCATTGCAATCCAGCTAGTTATAGCCAAATCATAGCCAAATGATAGCCAAATGTTGGTGCTGCATAAAATAAATGTTTCTCGAAAAAATTTTGGGACCCACTTGCCAAATCTTCGCGACCCACTTTTGGGTCGCGACCCACAGTTTGGGAAACTCTGCCTTAGTGAATATTAAAACATAAGAACTGCTTTGTCATTGCAGAGAAATTTCAAAATTCCAAAATGAAGGATGGAACTGTTGCTTCTACTGCTGAAGCTGATGGGCAGACTGGAGAAGCGATGCGTCGGTCATTCAAACGTGATCCAGAGCCAGGTCCACATAATGGGTTTGTCCGATTCGGATAGAACGAAATCGAGCCACCGACTGCAATTTGCAAGACGCCGACCGATCCAAGGCAAAAGCACATCTCATCTGATTGATCGTCTAAATTTATCCACATGATCCAACTTTTTTTAAAGTCCCCTTTAAGTAAACTCTGGGTTTCCCACAACTCCGATGATGACTTAACCAAATATTTTCAACCTGCAATGATGCTTTGATTGACTGTTTTTAACGGATCGAGATTCCTTATTCGTGTTTGAATATATTATATATTCTTGCTTGAATAAACTGTAAAAACATTAACTCAAGGGCGTCCGTTCTTACAAAGCAATAGCCATGCAAAATACCAGCGAAGTAACCATTGAAACGCTTTTAAGTAAATCTGATGTTAAGAAGTTCTTTATACGGAATTCATATTCTCAGTAAATGTGTTTTTCTTAAAAATTATCCCATGGAAACGTTCAACGAAAGGAAAGCAGATTTAGAACCGTATATTACAGGGTAAATATGCTCTTCAATATTTTGATGAAGAGCTATATTTATTTCACGGTACAAACTGTGTAGCCAGAACGGATCAGAGCGAACAACAGCATAAGACATTCAGAATATAATGGAGACAGAATTGTACAGAGAAGCAGTCTGTTGCAGGTTACTCTGAAATTCTTGACTGCAGCCGTTTGGGTGGAGTGAGACATGAGATGTAGATGTTTGTACCCAATAAAAAGATTGCAGTCAGAGCAATTGTCAAAGTTTATTCAATGCGATCATTTTTCTCAGTTAAAAGAATAGATGTCTTCTTAGTGCAAGACGCTCCTCGAGTGGGCATCTTGAAATGCTGGAAAGTGACTGAAACGAGTGATATGGCCATTCTGCATCTTTGTATACCGAAGCAGTAAACTCTGCATGAACTAACCCTAACCTTACACACAAAATCCCTGTGAAGAAAAGCAGAACATGAGAAAAACAAATAAAAATAAATGCAAAATTTATGTCGTAAAATTTGTTCTTATTTTGATTTTCAAATAACGCCGTTAACGACAAAATTCACGCATAAATTCGTTGGATGTGTCTCTAGCCGTACACTCTTCATGACAGAAACCCTTGCACTGCCTGCATTCTATCAGCTTTTCGCGAGCTGACCCGAATGTCTCGTGCGTGATGATATAATGATGATGCTTATTACTATGACGTTCATCACACATGAAACATTTTTCACTTTCCTTGCAGTCAAACTTGAGCTTGTTTTTAGTTGTCCTTTTTGACATAAGTTCCAGATTTAGGTCCTCTTGCTTTTAGTCCCCGGCGCCGCCGCCATCCGCCGCCGCCGCCGTTAAGCTCTCAAGTCGAAACCAGTCGCTAAGCTATCGACTGCTAGCGACTTCGTTCACTTAATATTTTGCTTGTTGTTTTTATCGCGGTTTCCATGTAAACAATGACAGAACAGTGCTCCTACTAACATCAAAATCAAATCAAAAATCAAATCGTTTTTTATTGCAACCAAAATAACAAATCAAATTACAAACGAATAATAATTACAATGCAAGCTGGTAACAAAGGATGGCCCTAAAGGGAAAATTTCCCGCTACCAGGGACACCTAATTGCAAGGTCCAATTACAATGGCGCGTAACCAACTAGAATGCTTAAATGGTTATTCTTCGTGAGGAAAAGAAAACACATAGCCAACTTAACTAACACTGCCGACACTTGGGCAGTGGCAAAAAATAGAATAAAAAACAAAACAATTTGTCGGAGACCCAATCGAGAGGTAGCGTTAAAACAGGTGATCGTTGCAAGATAAATTTACAGGTTGGAAATTGATAGGTGCAGGCAGGCAGAAACAATCAAGTGCCCAATGTGAATAAATATTGCCGCAGTGATCTTTTAAAGCTCAGAAGGGATCCCATCTGTTTAAGTGACAATGGTAAGGCATTCCATAGTTGAGGGCCGGTAACAATTATTGAAAACTTTCTTGTATTAGTGTGCGCCCATCCTGGTCTATAACTGCCAGCAAACCTAGTGTTGTGGGAATGGAGGGAAAACATGTAATCAATTGTACGTCCGTGTTGTTGTCTATCAATGCAAATATATTAGGCTATATCTATGTAGAAACTGACACTGAAATTTTTACAGTAACTGAAACGAAAACGGAAATTATTTCAGAACTGAAACTGTAATAAAAACTGAAATTATTTCAGAACTGAAATTGTAATAAAAACTGAAATTATTTCAGAACTGAAACTGTAATAAAAACTGAAATTATTTCAGAACTGAAACTTGAACTGAAACAGTTATTATGAACCCAAAACTGAATTACACCTGAAACTAATTATTTTCAAAGCTGAAATATCACTGGCTTGGACTTAGTGGTATGCTTTTTCATGTAATAAACACTCAAATGCATCACAAATTCACTGACATTAATTTTCACAGTCATCGATCAGTCCCTGTCAGCATGCCCACATGGAGCGGAGACCATGTAGGACCCATACACCCATATTGAACCCATATGGAGTTCACACGGGTCCCTTCTAATGCCCACGGAGATGATGGCACGCTCAGTAGAGTATATAATATATTATGCGGTAAAATGCATTATAGTGTTAGGTAAACAGGTATGTCCAATAGACATACCGGATTAAATGAGAAGTCGATAGCAAGTCGCTAAGTCAGTCGATAAGTCTAAGCGATTTAGTCAGTCGATAAGCATGCGTCTTAGTCGACTGAGTCGCTAAGTCAGTCGCTAACTCATCAAGTCAGTCGCTAACTCCTTAGCGACTGACTCCGGGTACTACTTGCTTTTCTCCTCCTTGGTTTATCCTATCTGCGTGTCAGTTCCTTTCTATTCTTTAAGATTTTCAGATTGGTTGTGCTAGGCCTATGACTGTTTCCGAAGATGCAGTGACCTTAAGCTTGCCACAGATTTTGTCTAGCATTATTTCGTATTTCAATAGGGAAACCGTTGTACACAGGTAAAGCAATCATACGAGGTGAATGATCTGGGGTTCGATTACGAGGTGAGCGGAACCAAAAGAAGAAACCTCTTCTAGTCTCTAAAGGCGCTCTAGAAATACAGTTTGGTTATCTCTCATTTCAAACTGGTTGTCTCTCATTGCTAACTGGTTGTCTCTCATTTCTTCTAAATTAATAGCTATGTTAGCCTGGCTACCTCTAGCGTCAGCTAAGTACTCCCTAACATCTGCCACTTTGCCTCTAACGTCAGCTAAGTTGCTAGCTAGGTTCATTTGTTTGCCTCTGACATCCATTCTAACATTAGCTGCGTGTTCAGTCATATTAGCTACATTACTAGCTATGCTTTCCAGGAGTTGGCCCATGACAGAAAAAAGCGAGAGAGAAGACAAAGGTCTTACGGCACTATCCTGTCTAACACTAGGACCAGCGTCTAAATCCAACGACGTCAAAGAGTTTAGAGACATTTTTAATGTATATGAATGTCCCAGCAAATAAAAACAATCCAATGAGATGAACAGTAGGCCTAATACGATTCCTACAGTACTGCACTAACAACTTCTGAATCTTATACACAGTAGTTACTAAGACAGAAATAAGCAATCATTAACAATTTAAACGAGAAACTGATTATTTACCCCAATTTAGTTCACAAGCGGGACATCATCAGATTCACAAGATTCCTAACAGAACACGCATAAATTCACAGAAGCAAGTGCCTATTTCACAAGGCTAGCGATCTCCACTTATCCTTACACACTCTGCAAATCTAAAACTGCACTCGCATCAACAGCTATCTCTTCAGTGCCTCAACATGGTCTGCACATAAACTTAAATGATCGTGCTGAAACTTCCACGCTCTGGCCAATTTGATCTGCCAATGCACGCCCGCGTTGGCCGCTTTTATACACTTCTACTTTCCCGCCACTCGCATCCAGGGTTATCAGCTGGACTAACTTGGCGGGAAGCTGCTACAGCAGCAGCAACTGCCTCTGCTGTTTGCGCCACTCGGACGACTCATCATCCAGGTTAGCAACGCAAGGAAAATGGCGGGAAACTTAATACACGAGGACTTGTAATGGACAAATTTCAGTTTCATTCTGTGACAGTTGTGACGGTAGAGTATTGGTTGGCCATTTCTACCGTCTTTGAAGCCGTTCTCTTTGTATGTGTGATCGGTTTTGTGCTGAAGTTTGGAACATGTTTCTGTTCAGGGTCATACCAACCGGTAAGAAACCAAATTTAACTTTAAGAACATCATTAACCTGATGCGTATATAACAGACAGCAACTTAAGACTAATTAAGTTAATAAGTACAGATCGTCCGAGATGTAGTCATGTAAGGTGAGTGGAAGTTTTCTTCGCCTCTGTTAAACTTTGAATATGCTGTAGAACATTGACTAGCCCGGGATCTGCTATATCTGAGCCTATTAGAAAATGTTGGGTAGTGTCCGCTAAAGACCCCGACGAGCACGCCTAAAGAAAGTAAATAAATTTCGAACTATTCAATTTGAAGCGGTCTCAAGGGTTGCAGCCCCCGTGGTGGAGAAGAGGGTTGACTAAGACCAGGTGCACCGCAACCCGACTCAGCAGTTGCAGAGAAGTGTGTATCATCCGAGAAGCGTAATGGCGCATTTGATCTGCTTTCACCACCTTCCATCGGTAAAGAAACATGGTAGGATCTAGTAAAAGACGGCAGGTTCTCGGAAAGTAAGTAAGTAAGTACGTATATTCTTAATTTGACCTCTTGCAAGAGATTCGTACTTCGGTCAAATCTTGAGAAAGTAATGACTACTTGCTAGCCAATGCATGGCCATTGCTAAACCGATGATATTGGTTTACATTGTAGCACTACTGTAGCACTCAGGCAGATGTTTTCTCTATTGGCTGAATAATCGCGTGCTTTCTATGCAATAGAACGCTTCAAGTGCTCGGATCAGATACCCGTTAGAAATCGTTTTGTTATTCAAAGGCAAATTATCATTTACGTCGTTTTTGCCGTTTCAGGACGCGCCTATCAGTTCTAGTGGCAGCTGTTAAGCTTTTTAATAGACTTATTAGGCCTAAGAGTTGTAGCACAGTAGCAGCTGTACTTACTACCTGACCTGAGTGATAGGATCTTAAGAATGATTTCCAGTTTCGCCACGTCTGTAAAAGTTATATTTTCACGAGTTTGCACCGACGGGATTATCGACGATGTGTCATAACAAAGATGATAAGCGACGCCTCTCTCTCCTATATCCAGACTTGGGACTGGGACTTGCACTACCAGATTACGGGCAGTTGACTGAGGTACATCGACGGGTGAAATCGTTCAGTGAGTTACCATTAAGTTTAACAATATATCTAGACAGTAGGTAAAATGGTAAAATGCAGTCTTGTTGTCAAGACCTTAAACCTCAAGACCAAGACCAAGACCTTGAACCTCAAGACCAAGACCAAGACTTTTAACCTCAAGACCAAGACCAAGACTTTTGGTCTCAAGACCAAGACTTTTAAAAACGAACTCGAGTGCACTCGAAACCAAGACCTTGGTCTCGAGGACAACAAGACTGGTAAAATGTAGGCGTGACATACATCGGATTGTCATATTCAATAGGTGCAATTTGTAATTGCAAGTAGTGACTTCTATAGCGCCGTTATTTAATACACAAGTCAGCAACAGAATGCACCAAAACCAAGCCATAATCAGGTAAATACCCAGGACATCAGTCGAGCCCATAATAGCCACCAAAGTGGGTATTAGTAGGAGCATAACCACTAATAAATAATGGGAACATAATTATAAGGTAAGGTAATAAAAATATATATAATTAGTTCGCCAGGTGGCGCATTAATTAAGAAGGAATCCAGGTCTTAGTTATCAGTACAAATTATTAAATTTTCGCCATATTATAATATAAAATTCGTCACATGGTGGAACATTGTTACAAAAACGTCTAAATACACCCAATACAACAAAGCGAGTTCAACGGCGCATTATAGTGGAATCTTTATCTATTTTGCGTATGGTGCTATAATCTTTAAAAACGCCACAGGGTGTAACAATATTAAAATGAAGTTGTGCTCCTACTAATACCCACTTTGGTGGCTATTATGGGCTCTAGAAGACATAGGGTAAAGTAGGGTAATTTCGGCACCTTAAGCAATTTCTTCAATATTTAAAATGCTATCACATCTGTAGGACACATTGAAGTTTCCACAGTCTGCTGCAACCCTCTGCTATGAAATGGCGCCTTCAAACTGTGAATCGTCTCTCACAAATTCCTGTTATAACATGCGAAGTGAAGGCATTCAAAAGCCGAAATTACCCACAGGGTAGGGTAATTTCGGCCTCAGGGTATTGTAATTTCGGCAGGGGTGACGAAATTAACCGATATGAAAATTACCATACATTTGTGACTAGCTAAATTGAGCAGATAGGCATAAACTATGAATGTTTACCCATATGGGGCATATTTACCAGCATTTGTTTACACTCTACAATCAGAGAGTGTAACACGCAATGCTATGTTTAGCTTATATTTATTAAAAATTCCCAAACTGTTCAAACATACCCGAGTCATAGTAGCCTAGTGCAAATGGACGGCGAGTGAAGGCCGCTGCCATCACTGCTGTCGAATATAATTCATTGCAATTCATCGATGTACCTGTCGACTTTAGATCTGTCAACTCCGATACTTTAATTCTGCATTGAAGTCGGCTCCTACCCATACGGATAACTCGCGATGGCTTTAATGAATCCAGCAAGCCAGTTACCGTCGTTAACTTGGTGCTCAATTCCATTAATTTCGCAATAACTGAACACTAGTTCTCTGACGACCTTCGGTGAGAGACCAAACAGTTTGTCGGACATGAAAATCAAAACTTCCGACAGCTCTTTCTGCTGATCGTCAGTTAAATGGTTGATCGACAGCACTGTCCACGCAAGCTATTTTCAGATAGTCCTGAAGAGTTTGGCGTGGAATTCCAAGCTGTTTAGCGACCATTTTCTTTGGTCGCTCTTCAACAAGCACAGCCTTTAGGCTACTGCTAACCTAATGCATTGTTTGACCACTGAGCATATCGTCCACATATAGGCTTGGCTCAGTTATCTCACCCAATCATCCATTTTATCTGTGCAAATACTCATGCGTTTCAACTATGCAATGGATGCTGACATAATTAAAAAGTCTATTTAAACGTGGCCAACTGAAGTAAGACAGAATGGTAATTTCGGCACTACCCTAAAGCAAATTTCGGCAGTGCCGAAATTAGAAAAGAGTTCAGTGCCGAAATTACCTCATCGATAGGCATTATTCTGACCGTACATAGAAAAAATAATCGGTTGCTATACACTTTGTATTCGCTCAGGGTTCTGAAGAGCAATATTTAAATGTGGAGAAAAACCATTGCATTTATTTTTAAGAGCGATACTAAATTTTTAGCAACGATGTGTCTGAAGTGATATACAGTTAACAAAATGCCTCAAAACAAACATGACTCACCAATCGTTCTAAAAATGCGATTCTTACAAGGTTTTATAACTTTTTCTATATTATAGCGTCCAGACCTATGACGTCTCACCATACAGCTTTATTGCTGCACGATATTTTCTCGGCTACTCGGGGGTGCCGAAATTACCTCCATGCCGAAATTACCCCACTTTACCCTACGTTGTATCTTGGTTTTACGTTTTAATCGTATAACTGTTTACGTTTGAATCTTATTAATTATTACTTAGCAATGGAACCTTGAATTTGCTTAAATGTTCGTTATTGAATTTGCTTTGCTTGACTTACATGACGTGTTTACGTTTTAACTTGCTTTTACGTTTTAATCATATAACTTTTTACGTTAGAATCTTATTAATTATTACTTAGCTACGGAACCTTGATTTTGCTTAAATGTCCGGTATTAAAGTTCATTTGCTTGACTTAGGCCTACTTTGCTTGACTTACTTTACGACGACATAAAAACGACGACATAAAAACGACGAACTGAAAACGACGAACTGAAAACGACAATTTGCATGCGACGAATTATATTGCGACGCATTGAATAACGACGATATAAATTGCGACGAAATGATTACGACAAAATGAAATACGACCTAACGATAGGGAACCGTCCGAAATCTCATCTGCGCATATGTCGTCGGTGACAATTTCCGTTAAAGAGATCCAAGAGAACCGTACGGACCGGTCCGTTCACTCTGTTTACCTGAAAGTGTTTCGGATGTCACAAGAATTTAACGTCATGCATTTCTCATGCACATTGCACAGGCATACAATGACACACAAGATCCGATTCCAACAGGTCCGTTTAACTTCGTAAAGGAATGGTTCTTACTGGATTGCTACAGGCGCCTCTGAGTAGTCGCCATGAAGAGGCGCTATACAAATCCTCCAATGAATGAATGAATGACATCGCTTTTGGAAATTTCTTAAGGCGCTTTGCATTTATCCGGATACATGCATGTGTTTAAATACTCATGAACTGACGACCAATAGGCTCCTAAATGTTTCTAAAATTAAATTGTAGCCTGCTAAAGCAGGATTCTATTTGTTACTGTTATCATAAAAAGAAACGGAAAAACAATGGTTAGTTCCGTGAACAGAGCTGACAAACGTTAGTGACTATGACAAACATTAGCATTTCCTCAACCACTTGATTGTAGGCTACTGTTTATCTTTCGATACGAATGTGTGTGAAAGATTGTAGAAACTCATCTGGATCCGTTTCTTCACACTGAAGATGAACAAAGCAATTCTTCGACAGATCCTTTGCGTCCTCATTTTGGTGGTTTTGCATGAAAGCCTGAACGCGCAACCAGTGGACAACCAGAACGGTTAGCCCCGCATTTTGATTATCCACACACGTTTGGTAGTAAACCTAATAATAGGAACGTGCATTGCCTGAATTTAATACCAAATCCAATTAAACTAGGGCCTATGCATATATGCATACATACATTAATCTATGAATATAATCGTAATCGTAATGTCGAGATTTCTACTGCGCCCAAAAAAGTGAAGTCGCGGGAATCCTGCAGCTTGTTCACAGGCGCTTAATCAAAATCGATAGGCGGTGAGGTCGATTAGGTTCCAGGTCAAGATCCAAAAAAGTCAGTCAGGTGGAGAGTTAGACGGCTAAGGTGGGTGTTGTTTAGGGTTTAAACGGCGACGGAGGTATAGGGATAGGAGGAGGAATCGAGATAGGATAGGATAGCCGCCTCCAAGCCATTCAAAAAGGCTTGGAGGCGGTTTATGTGTGTGTATATATATGTAGGTATACGTGTATGAAGGTATGTAGGCCTATGTATGTATGTATGTAAGTGTGCTTACGTATGTGTGTGCAATGCGTTCATTTATTTATGCAGGAGTGCAAGCATGCCCGTATGTGTGTACGTATGTTTACATAAATACCTGTAAGCATATATGTATGCATGCACGTATGAATGTTTGTATATATGTATTATTTATTTGCTTTCTATTTATACACACCTACATCTAGCCAGGGTTCCAGACGAGGGTTATACAGCATGTACTCACCTCTAGAGACCGAATACTCATCTCAAATTTTTTTACTATACTCACCTCTGCAGAGCGTGTACTCACCTCCAGGAAGTACTTTGACATATTTTTAATACTATAGAGGGTAGATTATAACCTAAGCAAAATTTCAGCTTGAAATTTAGTAATTTCTGTTTTGCTTGACCTGGATACAAAAGCCATTAGGCCTAATTTTTCAATTAATTTTAGCCTTGCTGATGGATCAGAAATTGAGGCATTCCATCATTTCGAAAGCTTAAACGCTTACCTAAAACATTTTCTTGCTTGAGATGAGGCACATCCCTTCAGTGTTTCGGAAAACTAACCTGCAACGTGTACTCACCTGTAATTTTACCACTACAGTTCTGCGTCTAGCTTATGCATGTAGGCCCCTATGCGTGTTTGCTTTTGTGGATGAATGTGTGTACGTGTGTACCTGTGGTGACCCGATAATTATTGGAGCACGACATTTCGGTGCAGTGACAAAAATGCGTCTTTATCGATTGAGGTGAAATTGCACAAAAGAATCGTTGAAGTTGGTTTAATTACATCAGCTATATTTGCAAACAATAATTATTTTTTGATCATTTTTTCACGTTACTGGCATCAAGATCCTAAGATTCATTTATAGGTCAGTCAAAAGCCCATCAGTTAAATAGGTCAATACATCCGCTTAAGTACGAAATAATGTGACGATTTTCGTAATTATTGACCATAATTTCGCAATCGTTGAATAATCTTTAATTGGATGCATACAATTTTTATTACGCTGTAACAGTGACCACGCATGAAACGGTTCTTGTATTTTGCAAAGGACTCGCCATCATTTGGCTGTGTGGATCCTTTTAAGACCTACAATTTTTGTCCGTGTGCCGAATTGTCTCAAAACGTTTTCACAGATATGTGTCTTGTTGGAATGATACAGGAAAAGACACGTGTAAACAAAATACTATACTAACTTCGTATTAGACAAAATCTAATCTTGCTTTCGTCTCTGTTCGCAAAAAATGAAATACTCCTGTCCTGCAAAAATGCCTTGCAATTGTATGGAATCTAGCTCATAATAGATGCCCAGGAGATAAGTACCCAGAGAGAGCATATATCCTGGCTTTTCTATAGTTCATCAAGCATAGAGTCCTGTTGCACAAGCTGCATTCGATGCTTGCAAAGTGTCACGCATATCTGATAATGGCGATCTCTTAATTGTAAATTCTGTTTTAAGACAACTGTAATTAAGTTCTTACGTTTTTACACAACGAATTCTTTTCGCGTAGATAACTCAATTAAAATCCGTTTATTGTGCACAGACGTCTTTGAGGAAGAAACGTCTTTTTTTATTTAATACGATACTAGACGCTCTACTGTTTAGTTAGTGTGGTGAGCTATTCGTGCTGAATTTTGTCTTGCTTTCGAGAGAGGAAGATCTTTTTAGGATATCATACGCCTAGTTAGGTGTTCATGCCGAGTAGTATAGTTTTCCGTTTATCGACACTGTGTGATAACAAAGGTCATTAGCGTCGCCCTCCTCCTTTATTCAGGCTTGGGATTGGCTTTGCCAGAGTACCAGCAGTGGCCGAGTTGTGTTCATTGTGACGAATTGCGCTTATTGTTAGTAGGCCTATTGGTTTGGCTCTGAATAAGCGGTTAGGCGCTTAAGAGAGCGCGCCCAATTGGGCGGTTATGTTTGGCTGTGACCAATAACCGGACGGGAACGAGGTCCACCGGAAGTGTGGTGCTGTGCGGCACAGAGGAAGGATATTAGGTTGATCGAGTAGTCTATGCTTAGTTGCTTACCTCTCGCGGAATTAGGAAGTTCGAGGCTCAGTTCGCAACGGACAGATCACAAAGACCTGCTGCTTACCTCTCGACGGACTGAGTGTATATAAAGTATAGAGTGTGTAGCGTATAGCGGGACAGCGAAAGGACGTTTGATTTCTCTTGTTAGTTTTGTTTCAATGAAACTTTGATAACGGAAAAGACCCTCTTTAGCTCGGTCCAGAAAGAGAAAGCTGCTTCTCGCTGAATTTTGTGTTGCATTAATTATAAGCACATTGAGAATTAGTTTATGCAACACAAAAATTGAGAAATGCTGTCTTGCAAAATGCGCAAGGGACTATTTAAAAACCATTATAGGTAGGAAGTAGCATTCGGTTTTCCATTCTAAACAGCATATGCTTATATGAAAGTGCTGGGTGTTACCATCAGATCAGACCTCAACATGGCCAGCCACCTTGATGGGGTTCTTTCCTCCTGCATGCGCTTCGTCACTCTACGCATTAAGAGTCATCCGTTCGCATGGTCTTCAGCCTGGGCCCATCCATGATGTGGCAAAAATGACAACAATAGCCTCACTCATGTACGCATCTCCTGCATGGTGGGGCTTCACTCGCGCAAAAGACAGAGATAGGATGGAGCGGCTTATAGGAAGGATGCGAAGAAGTGGCTTTCTTCCCCCTTCGGCCCCGGGCGCAGAAGCACTGGCCGAGGCGGCCGATGAGAGCCTGTTCAAAGCTATCACCGCCGACCCAACTCACGTTCTTCGATAGTTTTTTCCAACAACCCGGCATAATCATTACCACCTCCGCACCCGGAAACACGACTTTAACCTGCCAAACAAAGACGACCGAAATTTTATTTATCGTGTTCTCTTCAAGAACATATATTAATGAAAATGTAAACAAGTTGCGTCAGTGACAGCCTGTATTTATCAAATAAACGAATATTGAATTGAATTGAAATGAAATTCACTGTTTTTCCAGAAACTGGTAGAGCGATATAATGAATAAAACCACATGGGTTCATTTTCTTTCCCGTTTTGCAGGATAATCATACAAACCACACTGAGTATTGAAACATAAGAACTGCTTTGTTATTGCAGACAAATCTATAAATTTGAAAATGAAGGATAGAACTCTTGCGTCTACTTCTGAAGCTGATGGGCAGAAAACTGGAGAGATGTCGCGTCAGTCATTCAAACGTGGTTTATTCGATTAATAAGCTTGGAGTGGGCATCTTGAAATATTGGAAAGTTACTGAAACAAGTGATATGGCCATCCTGCATCTTCGTAGACTCAAGCAGTAGGCCTAAACTCTGTATGAACTAACCCTAACCAAAGACCAAAATCCCTGTGAAGAAAAGCCGGTCATGAAAAAAAACAAATAAAAAAGTTTATGTCGTAAGATTTTTTCTTATTTTGATTTTCAAATAACGCCGTTAACGACAAAATTCACGCATAAATTCTTTGGATGTGTCTCCATCCGTACACTCTTCATGACATCAACCCTTATACACTGCCTGCATTCTATCAGTTTTCCCGATCTAACCCGAATGTCTCATGCGTGATGATATAGTGATAATACTTTTTACTATGGCGATCATCATACATGAAACATTTTTCACTATCTTCACAATCAGACTTGAGGTTTTTTTAGTTGTCCCTGTTGACATAAGTTCCAGATTTAGGTTCTCTTGCTTTTCTCCTCCTTGGTTTATCCTATCTGCGTGTCCGTTTCTTTCTATTCTTTAAGATTTTCAGTTTGGTTGTGCTATGACTGTTTCCGAGGATGCAGTGACCTTAAGCTTCCCACAGAATTTCTCTGGCATTGATTTCGTATTTCAATGGAAAAACCGCTGTTTGCATGTATATAAAATTATATATATATATATATATATATATATATACATAGATGTGTGTGTGTGTGTGTGTGTGTGTGTGTGTGTGTGTGTGTGTGTGTGTGTGTGTGTGTGTGTGTGTGTGTGTGTGTGTGTGTGTGTGTGTGTGTGTGTGTGTGTGTGTGTGTGTGTGTGTGTGTGTGTGTGTGTGTGTGTGTGTGTCAGGAGACTTGATAGAGCGCAATTTCACACTTCAACGACGAACCTGCATTGTTTTTCCAGTAACTTATTGTACACTCTCGTCGTTGAAGTGTTAAAGTACCTCGCTACCTCCATTGTCCACTCTAAGATTGATTACTGTAATTCCATTTTTCTTATCTTCGAATCCACACAAATTAAGCTTCTATACAACTCATCCAAAATTATCTTGCCCGAGCTGTCACCAGGACACCTAGGCATCACCATATCTCTTCTGTTCTTAAATCACTGTAGGCCCTACTGGCTGAAAATACCTGAGCGCATCCACTTCAAAATCCTATCGCTAATTAACAACTTTATAAACAACGGGGCCAACACCCAACCAAAATACCTTCGCGAACTCTTCACATTCAGCCACCCCTGTCTACCCATTCATTCTCATATCAGTAGCGATGTTAAACTTATCAACTATCTTGCTGATTTCATTATTTAACAAAGGGCCTAGTATACTGTATAAGCAAGATAAGTAACAGCGGCGTTTGGTTAGTAAAGTAGTGGCGTAATCAGAAATTATTTGACTAGTTTTATTGTGACTTTAACGATGAAAGGCGGGAATACCACGTGACCAACTGGAGTATCACATCATCAGACATTTTGGACAGATTACTATAGCGATCGGCAACTCCAATAAGTCGAAGTACTTGGAACGCCATCTTTGAAGAGAGTATTCGACTCAAGTTCTCCTACCGATACATATCCCACACCGCACCTCGACTCTGGAACGAACTTCCTCCGCATATTCTCAGTTACTCCACCAATCCGCTCACCCTCCGTGGTCTGCCTCGTGCTCCTCTATGCATTACCCCAAAGGCGACCTACTGCATGTAATAGTGAGATAGGACTGGAAGAAGGATAATAGTCTATTATGTAAAAAAAGTGCTTAATTCAGAGAAATTTAGTTAATTGACTAATGAAAGCACTGACTGAAGAAAAATATATAATAATATTATTCCTACCAACTACACATGCATAAGACTTACTAACCACTCGCCATCCCAAAGAAACTGTTTTTTAAATACAAATGCTTTTGGCTTCCTGAATATGCGCAGGACGACTGTTCCAGGCACGCGGACCAGCGACACGAAAGAATTCCCGTTTTAGTTTTTGCTGCTGGCACGAAGATATCAGCGGACTTAGGTGATCGCAGCCGCGACCTATAATTATTGTCCATTGTTTAATCGAGACACCTTTTGGGGGATTCCCCCTCAGGATTTGTGTTCCCTAGAGGCCAGCAATATTATAACGTAGAGACGTTTTGGGGAGCGAAATTCCCCCCCCCCCCAGGATATATGGTTGCCCCCCGAGAGGAGTGAGTAATGTGAGTAATATACTTTTTGAGAGATGAATTCCTAAAAAAGGTCATCAACCTTTTGGGAGAGTAATTCGTATAGAAAAAGTCTCAAAAGTGGGACGAAAAAAGGTCATCAACTTTTTTTGGAAGATGAAATTGGAAAAAGTCTGAAACTTTTCCAAGATGGATGAAATTACCCAAAAAGTCATGTGTAAATTCTTCGGACCCCCAGAAACCTTGTTTCCCCTCCCAGAAGAGGGGGACTAGATTAAACACTGATTATTGTCGTCCGATAGCGGCCTGATGTTGTTTGCGAGGTAGCATGGGACGCAGTTGTTCAGACATTTGTGCACCATGATGTAAAGTTTGAATTTGATCCGCTCGCCTATTCTGAGCCACTGAAGATCTTGGATGGCGGTTGTAATATGGTCGAACTTTTTTAATCTAATGACCAGACGAGAAGCAGCGTTGACGATCGCCTGAAGATGAATGACACTGCAATGTGGCAAGAGAGCAAAGGCGTTGTCATAGTCAGAGTCGCTAAGTGCTATGTTTATACGCATACTAAATAAGTATTTTTTTTTAAAAACGAGAACGATGGCGTCATTGTTCATACGAACCTGCCGGTGGGCAGAGAACATAAAGAAGAAGAAATAAGTATGACGCAAGAAGGTTCGTTTCCAGATTAGAAATACTCTTGGTATATATTTGCATAAAAACGAATGTAGTACACAAAGCTTCCACTTAACTTCTATTCTCACCCATACAGCAGCTGCGAAGAAGTTCTACATGGTTCATATTAGGCAAAACAAAAGAATGGCAAAGTAAATGACTTAAATGGCGCACGGTTGGTAAGTCAGGTAGTAAACCTGCAAATACAGTGCATTACAAGCTGAACTGTCAATTCATTCATTCCGCAGATCAACACCTTAAAATCATTATCTCAGAAGTTCGCTATAGGCTTGAATATCCGTGTCATAACATAAATAGCTTAAATGAAAATAGTAATTTTAAATTAGGAAATAGAGTTTGTCTCTTTATTTTAAACGGTAAACTATCTTCATAAGTATATGTAATTCGTTTTTTAAATTATAATATGATATTAATTATTCAAACACAAACAGGAGGCATAATCTTAACATAATTGTTATTCTTGAAGCCTACAGGAACAAAAGACTGAATTACCGTGTTGCTATTGTTAAAACAATCTCAATAAGCGACGTCGCAATGCAAGTGCTGAGAGAAGTATCGTCGCTCTGAGTTTCCTTTGATCAGGAGAAATATCCCATGGATGAAGATCTGATGGACAGATCTTATTTAAATGCACCGTAAATCCTTTGAGAGCTTTCTTCAACGACCTCCGATCGGTTCCAATGTGCATTTCGCATTGTACGTTGACGTAATGAAGAAAAAGAACAGGACATATTTTAATTGCTTCGGAGTAGCAATTATTATCATTTGTATGAAGTCCGTAGACCCTTATGAACCCGACAACAGTCTGGATATCCTCATCAAACAGATCTAACCATTCTGTTGATAGCAGCACGGGAAAACACATTTCGGTTATCGCTATGCTGCCACACAACAATAGATTCAATATTATTTTGTCGCAACTGTATATACATTCAAAGACTTTTCGACACAGGCCTCGTGATCTTTCGTAATCTCCCTTAGCAACATAATAAAAATTGGCAAGATAAGTAACACAGATGAAGAAAGATTTCTCGCTACTTAGGATATTCTGCAGCAGTATGCTATTCGAGTGATGCGACAGTACGCTGTCTATTCGCGATCGTAGTCTATGAATAGACATTGATGTTCGATAGTCTTGCACTGTTGCCCGCCACAGCATTTCCTCTGCTATGTCTTCAGATTCAATTGTCGTTTTTGAAATTTCTTCACTTTTGGCTGACCTCCTCAACCCTACCTGCAATTGTAAGGCCATGTGTAAAAGTTCAAATTCTTTTATATTCGCCTCAGCCTCTATTTGATCGGGTCGTTCTTCTATTAGGCCTGGGAGGAGAAAACAGGAATAGGGCGACATAAGGACATTGAAAACATTACGGCGTGCCTCGCTTCCTTCTCTGAGGTCTTTAATGAACGGCAGTAAACGTTCCTCATCTAAGTAATCTGACAGGAAGTCAACTTCCTTACTGAAACTGTGATCAACCGGGAGATGGTCCAACATGTTGTTTTCAGGAATGAAATAGTTCGGACAATTCTTCTCGATAAGCCATTCGATCATTTCGCATATGATCTCAACGATGGCTGCAGATATGTTTCCATTCTTCCAGAACTCCTTGGGTTGCTTTTCGCATTGCCAGAGCATGAGGGTTTTGAAGTGATAAGTACAAAGAGCAGTCTGGCTGCTATTCCCGCATGCCTTGACAACATTCTGTTTTATCAGCCGCAGTATATAATAGATGTTTCTCTGTTCTGTCATCCAGCTCTCAATCAGACGACGTTCCGCTGTGGAAAACGAGATTCTCCAGAGAATTTCGTTTCCAGTGTGAAGTGGATGAGACTTTTCGACTAAGTAATAACCGCCATTGACGACCAATTCAACTACATCGCTGTGTGGCCAACCACTTGGGCGACAACGTGTTTTCCATTGTCGAGCTGTTGTTGGCCAGCCATGGCAAAAAATACTAAGAACCGCATCAACATCAACAAGTTTTGATGAACCTTCGGAATGAATTTCAATAGTGTCAGGCAATTTATGGGCAGGTCCACTTCTTTCCGTAAAGATGTCGAATTGCGAAGTTCGAGTCATTATGAAGTCTTGATCCTTTTGTTGAATATGGACAAAACCCGGATTAATCAAATGCTCGTTAAACTTTATTATGCGGCCTTGAAATCTTTTGGGAGGATCATCGGACGAAACAACTCCTATTACGTCCGTATAGTAAAACATCAAATCAACGTCCGATTCAATGCCATCCGTTAGAGAGTTCAATTCAGCAGTGCTTCCTGTTATTATAATTCGATGGTTCATCGGA
The DNA here is from genome assembly GCA_963556255.1 of Allolobophora icterica. Classification (NCBI taxonomy): domain Eukaryota; kingdom Metazoa; phylum Annelida; class Clitellata; order Crassiclitellata; family Lumbricidae; genus Allolobophora; species Allolobophora icterica. Next base: position 22,284,230 of record OY744607.1, on the reverse strand, counting down.
TTCTTAGAAAGGTGTTGATAGAAGATTTTCCAATCGTCCTTTTCCGACATATTATCGACCGTGTGTGATGACAGATTAATAAAAGTTGTAGGTTTAGATTAACCGAAACTTCTTTGTCATGTGTTTGTGTCACAGTGTGAGGCCCACACTGGCCGATTCAAACTTTAGACCGAAAAGATTTCTAGCTTCGGTTAATTTTTTTCTTCGCTGAAATATAAGTGAACCAGAGTTATCCATTGCACGTAGTATCAGGAAATGAAACGAAGGCTTTCAACTCGAGTAGTATCGTAATCACCTAATCTTTCATTACAAGAAACATGCGTAGATTTCCCGTAAATTTTAGACTGAATGCGTACTGTATATGGACGAGATCTAGATACTACATTCATGCAGCAATATTTGTTTTCAAGTATGACATATGACTTTAAGGAGGAACTAACCCAACCGTATCGACAAGACACTCATACGAAGCCCAGCTGAAAAATATTTTGTGGCTCTCATAGCCAAGCCTTTGCCTTTAGGCCTACCTAAAAGTACACAATAACCGACGAAATTATTCAGCGTATACAATAACCAGGCGTAAATGTACGCTGCATAGGAACAGTACTGTTTCACAAGATATTGTCCCATGTCTGCCTGAATTCCATGCCTGAACGGGTACAGCACGTGACCCAAATTGTCCAAGACATCAGCAAAGAGGCTCTTGTCTGCCGTGCGACACAGGTGCTCAAAAGTTGGGCTTCCCTCCGGCAGATAGCGTAGTCGGATCAACCGGTTCACCACAGACTGCACTCGACTGCACTCCTGCTGCCCCACGAACTCCCACCATGCCAAGGCCGCGTATACCAGGCGGGCCACTGTGGTCATCCGCGCCACGTCATGCAGGATCGGCCCTGAAAGGCTATGTGCCGTCAGAATGCGCAGTGCGTATAACGATTGTATTGCTTGTCCATATATTCGTTTATGATAATCACCTACCGAGTAGCCATCTCTGTTGATTAGAAGATCAAACAAAGGAGCAAGGCATCCGTAGTACCGGGTAGGGATGCAATTTTGTAGTTGGAAGTAACGGGGAATGGTCTGAGATCATAAACCTGGTGGGAATGGCGTATCAGCCTCGACCTGGTGGGTGGCCAATCCATGGCCATGGCTGAAACGAGTAGGCCTATGTTAGTTGAAACTTCTAACTACAGCACTGATTAGGCAGACGTTTTCTCTCTTGATCACGTGTTTTCTATGCAATAGAAAGCTTCAGGTGCTCAGATCTGATACCGGTGAAAAATCATTTTGTTATTTGACAACAAATTAAAATTTACGCCATGTTTTTCGTTTTTGTTTAACGGATGGTTGTTTTCTGACGCACGAGTCAGTTCTAGTGGCAGCTACACTTATTATTATTACTTGTTGTAGTAGGTGTATTCATTGTCTGAGTGATACGATCGTAAGAATGATTTGCAATTTCGCTTCATCTTTAGAAGTCATAATGTCACGAGTGCACTAAGAGCATCCTACGCCGCTGGATGAAATCCTTCAGTGAATTACCATCAGGTTCATCACAATAACTAAGACAACAGGTAAGAAAAGGTAAGCGTGACGTTGGTCATATTCAATTGGTGAAATTTGTGATTGTAATTAGAGTGACTTCTATCGTGCTGGTGTCTAATGCACAAGGCATAAAAAGATGGCGTCTTAAAACCAAGCGTAGCTAGAGTTCCAAGGGCCCTTGTGCAAAATGAATGCGATGGGCCCCATCACAACCTCATCCACCCTACCCCAGTTTCCACATGTGACTCCTCAAAATTTTCGTTGTCTCACCACAAGTTATTGTAGAACGCTAAATTGAAACTAGTGACAAATAAAATAACCCTACTTAGGCTTCTTCAAACATATGCTGGTGATCGACGCCTAACTTTATGGCACTTATTACACTGTAAGGTAGGCCTAATCACAGTCATGATATGCACAGATGTTTGACTCAATCACATAGGCTACATTACACGCTAAGTTGCGCGCTGAGAATGGTCTACAATAGGAGGCGTAAGTAGTCATCCCTGAAACGTGCATTTACGCTCCTTCTGCTGTGCAAAAATATTCAACATCGTCGATGTAGGCCTATACATCAACCTCGCTCGTTTTCAAAGTGAAGATGGTAAATAATAGGGGACCGAGAACGGAGCCCTGAGGGACACCAGCAGTGTAGAGAGAAGGATCCAATCGAACAGTACCAATACCCACTTGCTGAGACCTATTGCAGAGGTAAGAAGCTAACCAATTTAAGGCAGTCCCAGAGACACCGAAGCTTTTACTGAGTCTACAAACTAGAAGTAGGTGGTCGACAGTGCCAAAAGCAGCAATAAGGTTAAGGCATACTTTGAGGCACGTCTTTCATTTATCAGCAGATTAAAAGATGTTGTCCAGCGTAAAGGCGAGAGAAGTTTCAGTGGAGTAGCCTTCGGGGTAAGCTGATTGGTAAGAACTGAAGTTAGTAGATGAAGTAATGTGTTTCTTGATCCATGTGAGGAAGAGACGTTGGAGAATCTTAGAAATGCTATTATGGAATGGAAATGGGTCTAAAGTTTGATTGGCTTTTGATTTCCAAGTCAGGTTTGATATTGCTACGCCTCTGCATAACTTTGATCACAGTTTACAATTCTAGATAGTCAAATGCCATCGTATCTTGACACTTGACACTTGACACTTGTTTATTTGGTAACCAAACTTTTACAGTTAAAGCAGAAACATGAATTATTATTATATTCCAAAGTCTGGCTACACAGGAGGCCCAAAAGGAGTCAAATGACCCCGCTACAAGGGCCACCTCGGTAGAAGTAAAGTAAGTGGAAAGCAGTCAATCATCCATCATTCTTAACTCAGTACTTAATTAAAGCAAGTAAGAATAATTATTGTTGTACAATGTTTTCACTGTTCATAACAAGAACTTAACTAACGCCAAGATAACATAACCTGTGATCAATCAAGTGAACATTTATAAAAATTCCGTGTATTAAACTTTTAGAGAAAACCTCTGACTAAGTAGGCTACTTGTGAACTGACGACCAATAGGCCCCTAAATGTTTCTAAGATTAAATTGTAGCCTGCCAAAACAGGATTCTATGTGTTACTGTTATCATAAAAAAATAGAAAGCAATGGTTATTTACGCGAACAGAGTCGACAAACTGTAGTGACTATGACAAACATTAGCATTGCCTCAACCACTTGATTGCACTGTTTATCTTTTGTGACGAAGGTCTGTCGAAGATTGCAGAAAATCATCTGGATCCGTTTCTTCAGAATGAAGATGCAGTTGACCATTCCTCGTCATATCCTTTGCATCGTCATTTTATTTGTTTTGCATGAAAGATTGAACGCGCAACCAACGGACAACCAGAACGGTAATTTTAATAATTCAGGTAATTTAGGAAGTAAATAGGAACATGCATTGCCTTAGGTTAATGTGAAATCCAATAGCGTTACGCGTATGCATGCATGCACGTATGCATGTACGTACGTATGTATATATTTATTTATAAGCATGCATATATGTATACATGTACGTACGCCGCTATCCAGCTCTGAAGCCATATACCTCCATTATCCCGCTCTCCCCTTCTCTCTCTCTCTCTCTCTCTCTCTCTCTCTCTCTCTCTCTCTCTCTCTCTCTCTCTCTCTCTTCAAATCAATCTCGCGTCGTCTCTCTATCTCCCTGGCTAACTCTCTCTTCCTCTCCATATTTCTATCGCGGCTTCTCTCTCGGTTTGTCTGTCTGTCTGTCTCTCCCTCTCCAGTCAACTTTCCTCACTCAGTACACATGCATGTTTTAGTGTGTGAGCGCGTGCATATTTCTAAGATCTTGCTTATGAATGACACTGAAATCGCTTGCTCAGAATGATCAAACTGACTTTCAAACACACGAGAATCATTGTCGTCCGCAATCATGACCAGCCGTCATCTAAATATTTGACGCTTATTGATGTTAGCCATGCCACATATGGAGATTGAAAGAAAGACCACCCTCCCATCTTGGGAGGGTATGAAAATGTAAGCAGTTGTTTTTAGACTGGTTTTTAATATCTTTTTGGGGTTAAAATGTAAGAACGATCACCGGTGCAATGTCGATATGTCTACTGTTTAAATGCTACAGAAGCAGTCATAGATGCTGTAACCGAGAAGGAAGAGAGCTATGGAAAGCTGCTACATGGCGCTGGACACATTTCACAGAAAAAGGACAAGCCAAAGAAGGAACCCAAAAATAGTATAAAACGATGTCTTTATGCAGTTTGTGAAGAGCAACAAAAGAAGCATTTTATAGGAAAAGATCTCAAATTCTTTCAAATTATAAAAACTTCGCCTTACATCATATTTTTAGGAACGTCACGAGTTTTTCAAAATGATTGCGTTTGCGTAAGAAATCAAATTCAACCGGGTTGATGGTTTTGTTAATTGATTAGTTAACATAGGCGCCGACTTTTGCTTTTGTCTCTGGGTGCCACTGGGTGCAAGGGTCCTCCCTCCATTTTCATACCCCCTCCCCTTAGGTAGGCAAGTTTTAGTGGATTTTTGGAGAAAGAAAAGTGTTTTCTTGTCAAAGGTTCCAGTGTTATTATTCTTTAATTTTAAATAATAAATAAAAAATTAGTGTTTATGTACGGAGTGTGACTGTGAGATCATGCAATGTTGGGTATCTGTGTTGTAGTTGTACTTCTCACGTTGTGAGATTACTGCTGAGGTGTAAAAAATTGAATTTTGGGTCTGAATTCTTCTGGGTGCCAGGCACCCACTGAACTTTCTCTCTGCCATGGGTGCATTGGCACCCAAGGCCCCTAAGAAGTCGGCGCCTATGTTAGTTAGTAATATTTGTCGTTTATAGGCCTACATCATATGTTTAGGAACGTCACGGGTTTTTCAAAATATTTGCGTTCGCGTAAGAAATCAAATTCAACCGCGTTGATGGTTTTGTAAATTTATTAATTAGTAATATTTGTCGTCTGTACTTGGGTATGAAATTCAACGCCTTTTGTAAGTCTGTTCATGGTTCATCTTATTTTCCAAACATATTTTTAATATTTATACGAACGTTTAATAAAACAAGAAAAACATGCGTCGGCTTAACATTATACAGATATACTATAGTATTTAACTTCATATTAGACAATATCTAATCTTTCATTTTTGGTCTTTTTCTATAAATGAAAGAATCGGTTCTACAAACGTGCCTTGCAGTTGTCTGGAATTCAGTTGTTAAAGGTGCCAAGGAGATAAGCACCCAGAGTGTTTGTCAGAGTGGGGTAGCCTGATTTTTCTGAAGTTCACATAGAGACCTGTTTCACAAACTGCATTCGATGTTTGGTGTCACCAATATTTTATACTAAAGTTTCCTTAATTGTTCCTGCTTTAAGACAACTGTAATTAAGTTCTTATGATGAGCATTTAATTAATTAGTTTTTGTAACAGGATGAGAAATGATGATCTTCAAAATGCGCATAGCCTTTTTGAAAAGCTTTTAAAGGTAGATTGTAACGTTAAGTCGTCAATTCTAACAGCAAATAATACTTCATTCATTCATTCATTTTGATAATTTATATAGCGCCTCTTCAAGAAACCTACTCAGAGGTGCTCCGAGTCCAGCCACGGTTAAAAAGAGAAGTCTTAAGGAGGCGGTAGAAAACAGGTGAACTTCCTCGTGGAAATAAGCGTAAAGAAGGTGGGAGCCCATTCCACATAGAGGGGCCAGCCACTGAGAAGGCACGACGCTGTTTAACTGAGGAGCGGGACCGAGGAACCAATAGCTCACTCCCAGTTGCAGAACGTAGAACTCGACGGGACATTAGGCTAGAGAGCGGACAGCAGAGATCAGATAGGTAAGACGGAGCTTCACCAGAGAGAGATCGCCAAACAAGAGAAGCAATCCTATAGGCGATGCGCTGCGAGGCAGGAAGCCAATGCAGGACATCACGCATATAAGCTGAAACTGGTGCATACTTTGGGATATGGGCAATGAGCCGAGCGGCAGAGCGAAGGACCCGGTCAAGCCGCCCAATTAGAGTCAATGGATGTCCAGTGAGAACAGAGCAGCAATAGTCAACTCTACTGGAGATAAAAGCGTGAACAAGGATCATCGCCGCATCATAAGAAAGGGATATATATATATATATATATATATATATATATATATATATATATATATATATATATATATATATATGCACGATTGACTGCTTTCCAATATCCGAGGCGCCATCTGATGAATAAATCCACGTTGGTTCATTCTCTTTTTTTGTAGAATTTTTTAAACCGAGTATTAAAATAACCTGTAGACACTGTAATAAAGTCGATAATGAAGGGCAAAACATTTGCTCATGATGCTGAAGACGATCAATGGGTTGACGAAGTGATGCGTCAGTTCTTCATAGATGATTCACAGAACAATGCGCCGTTATTTGCAGAGCCGTCGTTTGTCCGAATTGGGTAGAGCGGAGGTGAGTCACCGACAGCAATTTGGAAGCCACCGACCGATCCAAAGCAAAAGCCAACATCTGATCTGAGTGATCGTCTAAATTTATCCACACGATTCCAACTTCTTCGGACGCCCTCTTTAATTAAGCAAACTCTGGTTTCTACAAGTACTGCGTTCTTCATAATAATTACGATATTGAATGTTTAAGAACAATACGCCATCCTTTCAATGAAGTTATCTGTTGAGATCTAGTCAATTATTATTTTAACTTAAAAAGTGATCCTGCTGATTCTTAAATAATTTCCTCTGAATTTCCTCGGAACGCACGAAATATTATTGTTCACCATAATTAAGTAACTCTAATGATGATTTAACCAAAAAAAATTCAACAAGTAAGAATGTCTCTGATTGACTTTTCGTGATGGATCGAAATTAAGTTTGATTCTTGTTATATATAACGTTATATATATACATATATGACTATGGTCTGTGATATATATATATATATATATATATATATATATATATATATATTTGTGGGGCTCAGTGGTAAGTTCGGTGCCTTGTGATCGAAGGGTTGTAGGTTCGAATCCCACTCTAGCCGCTGCGTACGGACCTTGGGCAAGTCCTTAACTCGCAATTGCTCGTGGCGCTTCGGTGTGAAAATTCTGGCACTGTGGCACAGTATCAAATGCTGTAGTCGGGAGCGCCTCTGAGTAGTAGTAGACTTCGAGAGGCGCTATAGAAATATCCGGAATAAATAAAAAAATAAAGAAATATATATATAACGTTATATATATATATAACAAGAATCAAACTTAATTTCGATCCATCACGAAAAGTCAATCAGAGACATTCTTACTTGCTGAAATTTATATATATATATATATATATATATATATATGTATATGTATATGTATATATATATACATGTATATAACAGAGACAGAATATATAAATATTCTTCTTTTAAAAAACTGTAAAAGTGTATGAAGTGAGGATTGACTTTATGGCGTCCGTTCTTGCAAAACAACAACCATAAACCAGTGAACGCTTTGATTAATTCCGATGTCAGTAGTTTCTGCATTCGCTCAGTCAATGTGTTTCTCACCTGAACATCGTCCTATAGAAATATGATGAGGATATTAAGGTGGGTAGTCCAATATAATATGATGTATGGGTTAATATGACTGTGGTCTGTGAGATATTTGTCGTAGTCAATGATGTAACTAATGAGCGTTTCCCTTTCCATTGGTTAATTTTAAGAGCTGACAGATGACTATCATTGCCCCGTCCACTCAAGAGATTGCATATACGGAGAAGCGTAGCGTGGTTAGGCTTCCAAGGAAGGGTTTTTAATGCAGCCCGCAAGGAAGATTGAGCATTCAGAGGTTTCAGAGGGTTCAGAAAAAGTTCCGATGAAACCTCTGGATCATGTAGTGACTGGTGAAGTAGAGAGTTCCTTATGTTTTCTATGTAAGGTTATCATTCAGTTTTCTGTTATGGAATTAACGTAAATTCATTGTCACAGCTTTTTTATCATTAATACAAATTATACCTTTAATGCAGATGTCATGTTCACTTCATTCATTTCTCTTTAGAGTGGGCTAGTTCTCTTTCCCCCTTAGCTTGGATTATTCTTGGTGGACTAGTATAAAATCCCCCATCATAGAAACGTTTTACAAACGAAAGAGAGGCTTAAAACATATATATAGATGATCTTAATATGTTGAAGAGCTATACTGATTTTTATGTAATTGGCTATATTATACTAGTGTTTTAAATTTATTAACATGTCTTGCAAGAAAGGAGTAAAGAGTAAATTTATTTACATGTCTTGCAAGAAAAGAGTAAAGAGTAAATTTATATACATATCTTGCAAGAAAGGAGTAAAGAGCGAGTAAAAGCGGTGCCTAATTTACACGACATTCTGAATATAACGGGGACAGAATTAAACAGAAAAGTCTATGGCAGGTTACTGTGAAATCTTGACGACAACCGTTTGAATGGAGCAAAGACCATCGCATTGAAATAGACAATTTATGCTACAATATTAATCAAACAGGTTTCACAAATGGTATACCTCGATATAATTGGCTAAATGTTAGTTTTTTAAATTTATTTTCTTGGAAGATCCACAGTTTGTGTGTGAACTGAGTTTTGTGTACAGTCTTGCAGTGCGAGATATTGGCGTATATATTTAGTGCGTTTAATTTAGTTTCACGTGTATATGTATATATGATAGATGTATAACGTTTAGTCTTAGTGACACGCGCGGCCGGCCAATCTCGGCTGCGGCGCGCTATATGTATATTATTAGAGTTCGTTTAAGCGCACAGAAGACAGGTGTGCCAAGAGGCGCGAAGAATTATACTGACTAGAGAAGTTTGAATTCGAGTGTGTTCGCTGTAGTAGTGTGGCTGACTAGTCGAGTTGTAATCGAATGGAGTTCTGTCTGTTTGTTTCTTATTAAACTGAAAAGATATTAAACTGTGTTGCTGATTAATTCAGGTTATACTTATACGTAGAATTAGTGTTCAAAAGGTGAACGTTAAATAGGCGTTAAGTACGAAGAGAACAAGGATTTAATCAGAAGGATTGTCAACGGAAGGATTGGGTTGACATTTATTGGTGGCAGCGTCGGTGTGGATAAGAACTCACGGTGGATAAATACTCACGGTGGATAAATACTCACGGTGGAATAGCGTCGGTGTGGATAAATACTCACGGTGGAATAAATACTCACGGTGGAATAAATACTCACGGTGGATATAAACTCACGGTGGATTAAAATTCACGTTATCACCTCCTTCGGCGGATAGAAGAATCTACGACGGTGATAAAAGAATTTACAACGGTGTTAGAAGAATCTACGACGGTGTTAGAAGAATCTACGCGTTGTTACTGTGTGACGAATTTACGATATCAACGACGGTGGAACACGAGAAACGGTATAAAAAATTTCGTTGTTTTCCACGAACAAATATAAAAGAAATCCCGTTTGTTTATCGATTCACACAACAAGAAAAACCGTGACTTCTTTGAAAAGAGAAATCACCAAAGTAAACAAGTAAGATGGAGAAACTAAGTGCTGAAAGACAAGCAGATATTAAGAAGATGTCTACGGAAAGGCTGAAACAGCGTTTGTTGAAAGCCGGTTTTAAAGAAGAACAATTAGAAGGTATGTCACGTGGTGACATGATACAGGAACTCGCTGAAGTGTGGGTGAAAGAAGAAGTCGAAGAAGAAGGTGCCGTTGGCGGTGCCGTAGAAAAGGCTATTGAAAAACCTCCTGCGCCTATGTCTATGGAGATGTTGATGCAGTGGATGATGATGACTAGGCAAGAAGAGAAGGATAGAGAGGAGAAACGTAGACAAGAAGAGAAAGAAAGAGAAGATAAACGGAGACAAGAAGCAGAACGTGTAAGACAAGACGAATTGCGCTTGCAGAGAGAGAAAGAAGAGAAAGCAGAACGTCTGCAGAGAGAGAAAGAAGAGAAAGCAGAACGTTTGCAGAGAGAGAAAGAAGAGAAAGAATTGCGCTTGCAGCGAGAGAAAGAAGAGAAAGCGGAACTTGCAAGGCAAGAGGAATTGCGTCTGCAAAGAGAGAGAGAAGATAAAGCAGAACAAGTGCGTAAGGCAGAACTTGAATTGCAAAAGAATCAGTTTGAGATTCAGTTAGAACAGTTGAAAAGAGATAGGGAAGATGCTGAAAGAAGAAGATTGGAGCAGATGATTGAATTTGAAAAAGCTAGAAAAAGTGATGAAGAGGTACGTCAGCAACAGATTGAAGCAAAGAGAATGCGTGAAGAAGAAAAAGAAAAAGCGCGAACGTTAGAGTTGGAACGTGCAGAACAGATCAGACAAGAAGAACTCAAATTTCAGAAAGAAAGTTTGGAAAAGGCAGAGGCAGAAAGACAGGAACGTCTGAAACTGGAGAAATCAAAATTGACATTGAAAGAAACGCAAATGAGAGAAGAACGGGAAGCAGAAAGAAGGAAGCAGCAAGAAAGTGAAACTTTGGTGTCAAAAATTAAGAAAATAGGTGATGCAATGAAGCATGTATTGCCTCAAATGCCAACTGATATGATGGAGGTGCCATTATATTTTGAAACAGTCGAGAACGCGTTTCGTAGCTTTGCTGTGGAAAAGCCGTTTTGGGTGAAATTATTACTACCATTGATGACGCCGAAAGCTCGAACCGTTCTGAATAGATTGTCATACGATGATCTAGACAATTATGATAGAGTCAAGCAGCACTTATTAAAAGAATTTAAATTGACCTCGAGAGAATACAGAGCCAGATTTGTGGATGCTAAGAAGACAACAGAAGAGACTTATACGATGTTTACGGCAAGACTGAAGAACTTGCTAAACTATTACGTGAGAAGTCGAAACGTGAACAGAGAGTATGATACGCTCTTTGATTTGCTGGTAGCGGATAAGCTAAAAGAATGTTTACCGCCAGGTCCACTACAGTTTGTATTGTCGAAGGAAGGAACTGACTGTCTCCAAGCTAGTGCAGTGGCAGACCTAGCAGACATTCATGTAAACAATCGAATTGGGTTTGCGATCCCAAATATAAACAGTTATCCTTCTCAACGTTCCGTAAACCAAAGCCAGAGTGGAAAGTGGAAAAGTAATCCAGAAACAGGGAGTCAGTTCAAAGGTAAAGAAGTCAAGGCTAGTGTCCCTGTACCCAATGAGACCAGAGAAGTGACGTTTGGTCGTCAGGGATTTAACAAATCGTCAGCGCCGTTTGCCAAGAGGGAAGGCAACACATCGTTTACGCAGTATAAGAGATATGAAGGAAATGAACAACGAGGTATTTCACAACCATACCATACAGTTGTGAAGCGTTGTCACAACTGTGGTTCAGACAAACATTTGGTTAAATTTTGTCCAGTTCCCGTGGCAGCAGCTAGTTCTAGCAGAAATCAAGAACACACAAGGGTGAATTTGATTCAAGTGGTTAGTGATACAGATAATCAAACCGCAAGTCAAGAAAACCAAGAGACTGAAGTAAAGTCGGTAATGAAATGTGGTATTCAAAAAGAAATTCTATTGGATGCTGGAATTCAGAGAGAAGTCATAGGAAAAGATGACAATCGAATATTGAAGAAATCGTTCTTGCAATATGTCGAGGTTGAAATTCGTGCAGTAGACGGTAAAGAGCCAGTGAAAGTCAAAGCACTGAGCGACTCGGGAGCAGAAATTCCGGTGATTAGTGAAGAATTACTGGAAGGCATGAAGGTGGAACAAATTGGAAAAGTGAATTTGCAATGTGTGGCAGGAGATGCCATTCCTGCGAAGTTAGTGAAAGTCGATGTTAGACTGTGTGGTAGTGACGTGGAAGAAGAGGGATTTCCGCGTAAAATCCAGTGTTCACTTACACCTTATGTCACCTTGATGTGTGCTAGTATTGCAAAGATGGGCAGTACAGAAAGATTCTTGTTGCATCCAGAGATAATTGCCGAATTAAAAGCCGTACCACAGATGAAAGTCAAAACGATACAAGGAGATGTGAGTGTACAAGCAAATGTAATGACGAGAGCGCAGAGTCGGAAACAGGAAATGGTAGATGTTGATGAGAAGAGTGAAACTGAAAGTTCAAGTGATGAGGAAAACGAAAGTAATAAGCAACGAAGCTTATCGCGAGATGGTGTAACATCAGAGATAAACGAGCAAGAGATGGCTGCATGCGAGAATGGCACATTAAATGAAACGGAAGAAGACAATGAATGTGATGTGGGGATAGGAGACTTGTATAGAGATGAAGAAATGGATGAAGAACAAAAGGTGCAGATTGCCGATTCGAAGAAGTTCGAAGAGCAACAGAGAAATGATGAATCGTTGAAGCCGTGGTGGAAGTTAGCACAAGAGAAAGAATCTGAATTCTGTGTGATCAACGGTTTATTGCATAAGAAATATCAGATATTAGACCAGACGATATATCAACTAGTGTTACCAAAAGAGAGACGAATTAAAGTGATGGAATTGGCGCATGAATCGGTATTTGGAGGACATCTAGGAGAAGAGAAAACAAGAGAACGAATAAAATTATCTTTTGTATGGCCAAAGATGAGAAGAGATATTGTGAAATTTTGTAAGTCTTGCGAGAAGTGTCAACTAAAGGCAAGGAGTCTGGTGATGGATAGAGTGCCTATCACTCCGGTCTCAAGAGAAGAGGTCGCCTTCAAGAGAATGACAATGGACCTAATAGACAACCCGAGGAAATGGCACAAGAAAATTCCTTTTCACGAAAAGCATTTGAAAGAACTCAAAGAAACTACGGAGAAAGCATTATTGTTTGCAGAATCTTACTCTCAAGAAAAGCAGTTACAATACCTAAATCAGTATAACAAGAGAGCAAGGCACAAAGGAATTTGCAGCATATCGAATTCCTTTGATTTATCGAGCAGAAGTGGAACGTCAGATCAAAGAAATGTTAAAAACAAACATTATCAAACCATCATCGAGCAGAATGGCAAGCCCTTTGGTAATTGTTAAAAAGAAAGACGGATCTTTAAGACTTGCCTGTGACTACAGATACATTAACTCATTCACAGTGGATTGTAAATATCCGATGCCGATTGTCAGAGACGTTTTGAACAAAGTTGGAAAGTCTAATGTGATTTCCATCTTGGACTGTCGAAGTGCTTATTGGACTTGTCCTGTAAAACAATCTGATCAATGGAAGACAGCTTTTGTAACACATAATGGACTGTATGAATTTACTCGTGTTCCTTTTGGAATGATAAATTCAGGCCGAACTTTTGTTAAGGCGATAAATTTAGTTTTACAGCCTATAAGTGACTTTGCAGAACCGTATGTTGATGACATTGCTGTGCATTCTGACAATTGGAAAATTCATTTACAGCAGTTAGATGCATTTTTGATGCAAATGAGATTGCATAACGTTACCTTAAATTTGAAAAAATGCATATTTGGTAAGTCTGAAGTAAGGTTTATCGGTCATGTGGTTGGGTCTGGTAAGATAAAGATGAATCCAGACAGAATTGAAAGTTTGACTAATTTGAAGATCCCAGAAACTAAGAAGCAAGTTAAGCAACTGCTTGGATTTTTTAATTATTACAGACAGTTTATTAAGGACTTTGCACAGATTGCGAAACCTTTATCTGATTTAACTAGTAAACGTGTTTCTGATAAGATTGATTGGACTGTTGAACATCAGCAAGCATTTGATTTACTTAAAGAGGCTGTGCGATCCAAAGTAGTGTTATATGTTTTTGAAGTGGGAAAACCATTCAATTTGTACTGCGATAGTAGTGACTTTGCAGTCGGTGCTGTTTTAACACAGATGGACGACAAGGGAATAGAACGCCCTGTGTCATTTATCAGTCAGAAGTTAACTGATACCCAGAAGAGATGGGCTACTGTGGAAAAGGAAGCCTATGCTATTGTTTGGGCTCTAAACAAGTTAAAAGAAATTATAATTGGATCAAAAATTTTCATTTTTACTGATCACAATCCTCTTACATATTTGACTGAGTCAATGTCTAAGTCTGCTAAACTTGTGCGTTGGGCGTTAGCCTTACAAACTTTTGATGTTGAGGTGAAGTACAAGAAGGGCAGATTGAATGTTATTGCTGATTGTTTGTCAAGGTTATAAGTAATCGTAAGACTGTTTATTGATTAGTTAGATATATATATATATATATTTGTTTCATGTATTTTGGTAATTTCGCAAATTTTGAAATTTAATTTGCTCAATTCCAGAAAAAGGAAGGAGGTAATGTGAACTGAGTTTTGTGTACAGTCTTGCAGTGCGAGATATTGGCGTATATATTTAGTGCGTTTAATTTAGTTTCACGTGTATATGTATATATGATAGATGTATAACGTTTAGTCTTAGTGACACGCGCGGCCGGCCAATCTCGGCTGCGGCGCGCTATATGTATATTATTAGAGTTCGTTTAAGCGCACAGAAGACAGGTGTGCCAAGAGGCGCGAAGAATTATACTGACTAGAGAAGTTTGAATTCGAGTGTGTTCGCTGTAGTAGTGTGGCTGACTAGTCGAGTTGTAATCGAATGGAGTTCTGTCTGTTTGTTTCTTATTAAACTGAAAAGATATTAAACTGTGTTGCTGATTAATTCAGGTTATACTTATACGTAGAATTAGTGTTCAAAAGGTGAACGTTAAATAGGCGTTAAGTACGAAGAGAACAAGGATTTAATCAGAAGGATTGTCAACGGAAGGATTGGGTTGACATTGTGATAAATTTCTCGGAAACGACGGCATTAAAAAATCATCAAGTCCATCGGAGAATATCGATGTATAGGCCCTGTCTTCGGCAAACAGCAAGCGGTCAGAGACGATTGAAGGAGCTGAGTCGTTTTTCAGGCCAGAGGCTTCGAATTTGCTCGCATATCAGGCTAAACGCTGCAGTGGTGAAGGGAGTGGCCGTCGGTCCAGTTGCACTTCGTCTCCAGCGGCGAGGTATCGATCGTACGTCGACATAAATAACACCAACGGAGGAGCCTCATATTGATTATATGCGTCGTCGCTCGAAGCTGCAGGTCAGGGAGTGGCACACGCCGTCGGCTGGGGGAGTGTGGGGTGGGGAGTGGGGGAGTGGGGGAGTGGGGCGTCGAAAGCGGACGACGATTCGTCTTTGGAATCAATCGCACCATCGAGTTATCCGTCGCATCTCATCGTCGTCGTCAGTAGGAGGATGCTGCTGCTGCGAGACTCCAGTCGCTGAAACCGAGAAAATCGCATCCAATTAATAACGCCAGCCACTTGGATTGCCAGCCTCATTGCATATCTCTCGCCGTCTATGTTTTTATGTCTGTCTGTGTATCTGTGTGTCTGTCTGGTTGTCTGAGTGTCTGTTTGGCATTCTTCATCCAATTTGGTCTTAGTCTCTCATTGAAGCCTAGTTGTTGTCTTCTGTGTCTGTGTCTGTGTGTGTGCATAAAATTGTCTCAATAACAGCAGTCGTTATAGAGTAACATTAATTGCGCAGGAAGCCAGAGACTCATTTGTAAGTTTGACGTAAGCGTTGTCTAAGAAGTTATACACTTACCCGTTATTTAGACGCCTTTAGTCAACGCAATTGAAAACATCAGCTGAGCAACAAGAATCCTGTGTCTAAAGAGTCTCACTTATTGAAAACACATTTCAGCAAAACCTAAAGAACAGATGAATGGCTTATCTCATGTGCTGTCGTTCTTTCACGAAACTTAAGGAAACACAGCAGATATATGGAAATTGTAGCTCATGACATGACAGATATTTCTCCATGGAAGGATGAGTGGGTAGCAGCGACTGTGACTAACCACTTCCTCATCAGTAAACTGCCTATCTGTTCTCAAGGCTTTAACTTGCTTCGACGACTCTGGTCTGCACTAAACCGATCTCGGATAGGCAAGGCCTGTTGTGCATACAACCTTGTCAAATGAGGACAAACCACTGATCCTTCGGGCAGCCTTGACGCATAGTGCATACTATATGGCGCACAGTGTAGATATCTGTCCGCAAAATTGTCTCAGAGGAAGACTTTTGGCTCTTCTTCATCTCACTGAAGATTACTCTAGAAGTCACATGAATGCATGCAATGCTATGCATGCATGAATACATGAATGCATTACTCACATACATACATGCATTCGTACATACATACATCCGTCGCATCATATATACATACACCTTTGTTGCGGTATGACCGCGTAACGGCGCCATATAAATTATTATTATTATTATGCATACATACACATACATACATACATACATACATACATACATACATTCTTATTATACATACACAATTACATACATACATACATACATACATACATTCTTATTATACATACACAATTACATACATACATACATACATACATACATACATACATACATACATACATACATACATACATACATACATACATACATACATACATACATACATACATACATACATACATACATACATACATACATACATACATACATACATACATACATACATACATACATACAATGTAATCTATTCTAGTCTTATCGGGTCTATTCTAATCTGCAACTTCTACAGTGCAGCTGTCGTAATGCCAAGACATGAATCAATGTCTCTTCCAGACATACCCATGTATCGAAATGACAATTCATTGGACAGAACGAGAGTCGAATGGTGATCAATGAGACCCGAGGGACCGAATGACAGACTGCGGGGCAGAAACAATCCGAAAAAGATGAGAGTTTATTTCGGACTCAAGGGACGTCAGAGAGGTCGATCGGAGAGCGGTCAGAAACGGGAGCTGCTGGGGTCAGCGATCGAGAAAGCCATGGAAACCAGCAATACCCTCCGTCTATAGTTACATAGGGAGTCAAAGCATCGGATCAGCAAGTTCAACATTTATGAATCTGAAAGATGAGAAAGGGCGAAGGTTGACTTGGTTGGTCAATGTGAATTACATGTAAACACCTTATGAATATATGTTTAGACAGAATTCTCTATTCAGTTGGAGGCCAGACCAATATTGTTGTAAGTTTTGCGTTTTCTGTACATACTTAGAGAAGGAACTCTGACTCTAACTTTATGCAAATTTATCTATGCAGACGTATATGA
Source organism: Allolobophora icterica (assembly GCA_963556255.1). Lineage (NCBI taxonomy): Eukaryota > Metazoa > Annelida > Clitellata > Crassiclitellata > Lumbricidae > Allolobophora > Allolobophora icterica. The sequence continues at coordinate 22,267,182 of OY744607.1, read as the reverse complement.
TTGTATAGCTCAAAACGAATTGTGGGCCAATACATCGTCGGCATCTGATAGTTGCCTTTGAGTTGCCGTCTCATCATCCAGTGAAAGTCTTTTCTTAAACAGTGATTCTCGTTAGGTATTCAACGCATCGCAGGGAAACGATGATTCATCCGCAAACGCTATTTCATCTGTTTTTTTCGACGCCACAGACTATAAATTCCACAACAAGTATCGCAGAAATAAATATCCGAGAAAAAAACTCGAAGCGTAAATCGGCCGCAGTGGCGGAGTGAGGACACTTGTTATTATGGCAGCTCGACTTCGGGGCTTCGAAAAGAATAACAACGACTTAGATATCTGAGTGCAGAGTGTGGTGGATCTGAAGTTAGACGGATCAACATCAACGTCACTTTCTTAAATCTAATTCATCATCTGTGGTCGTTGTGGTCAGAAATCAACACCATCATCTTCGTCATCATCATAGTCATCAGCAGTGTATTTTCATCAGCGTATGCTTCATCATCATCATCGTCGTCGTCGTTGTTGTCACTGTCATATATACTTAAATATTTAGTTTCGTCGTTCATGTATCATCATTAGCATTTAAAGTATCGCCATCAACGTCATCATCGATAATTCGTCATCAGCGTCATCGTCATTATCGTCATATTTATTATCTTTATTTCCATCATTTAAGTATCGTCATCGTCATCGTCGTCATCGTCATTGACCATTCGCCGTCATCGTTATTATCTTGACTGGGTGTAGACGAGTAAAGGGGAGAGGGAGGTCATCAATCGATGTCATCGACGAGCAGCAACTGGAGATGTGACTCGACTCTGCCTCAGATCATTAGGAGGCGGAGGAGGCAGACCACAGCTGCTGAGACAGGGCTGACGGATGATGAATTGTCGGCATTGATCTTTTTCCAGCGGTCTGAAAAATCTTTGGAGAACATATGACATAAAAAAATAAACGTAGGATGCTTAAACCCATGTCTATAGCGTGAATTTCAACGATATCTTGTAACAAAGGTAGCCCCATTGTATGTGCGTGCGCATGACGGTCACAGTTAAGGCTTTGTGTGAGTCAGCCTCGCTTGTGTGACGGTTCTCTGATTTAAATAACTACGTGAATATAACGTTTTAGACTTTTTAGAGGATAAAAGTGCCATAACGCGAAGTTGCAGTGGAGGAAGCCAAGAAAACGCTCGTAGTTTTTGGATTGGGTGCAGATGGTCGTCGTTAAGTTCCACATCTTGGTTCCTCAACGATCTCAGCGAATTTTATTTTTTCAAAGATTTCTATTTAAAATTGGACTTTTAGGAGGTTTTGTGCGAAAACGATTAAGCATTAAGGGAGTAGCATACTGGTCTGAACTTTTCGATCAGGAGCATGGCTGTGGATCTGCGTGATTGAAGATTTCCAGGACACCCGGCAAATTCAGACTTGCAGCCACCTGTTGTATGTAGGCAATGCGATGATACGCCGATGAAGAGTTTGTAGATCTACAGCTCTGTAACTGATTGCAACATCTGGTGCAATATTAGACTGCGCTCAGCCTAACTAACAAAATCTGAAAAGTTACTACTATGGTTATGCGCTGTTCACTTTATAGTGTGGATTTAATCTATTTTTTACAATAATTCCTGCAAGGAGGGCTTTTCAGGCTTTCTAAAACTGACCCGCGTCGCTTGGTTTGAAGCCGGATGGGAGCTGAGTTGGTCTAGCGATCGTATCTCTCAAACACCAAGTATATTCTATCATGTTAAGATTGGCTTACTTTTCATTTCCAACGGTGTATTTATCTTTGTCAAACATTACATTTTTTTTCATTGACATTTCCATGCATTTTCCTCTTTGTTTCTTGAGTTCAATTTAAGTCTTTTCTTCATTTTCCTAACATTCCCATAATTAAATTGTCCAAAATATGTTGTGCAGTTCCGTGTAATTACTGTTTCTGTTCGTTTCAACATTCCAAGGGCAGTCTATCTAGTGATATTGCTAATTTGCCTGAATCCCAACTCGCTCAATTAGCGTAATTAGGGATTAATTATGGACTTTGTTCGGTTGATGAAATTGCTCGTCTTCACGAGCTGACGTCGCCCCCTGGTGTTAATTTAGGATCGATGGAAAACAGTCTTCATTAACGCCGGAGCTAGGACGTAATTGAAATGATAAATTTATGAGAACAATTTGATTAGGGACACCACGGTCTATACTGTCGTTCGCCGAGAGCCTTGAAGTGCAGACGATCGCCTGACCAGCTTCTCACTGTCATCTCTCGTCATCCGATTTATGCAGCTACCACTTTATAAGGACGATGCCTTCTATAGTTCTATAGTCGCCGCGGATACAGCGAATGACTTTCTATATGGACATTCGATTCGAATTAGATAAGTCTCTCTTGGGCCCACGCACTCCAAAGGGCAGATAGACCCAAGCACTTCAAAGGGCAGATGGGTCTAGGCACTCCAAAGGGCAGATGGGCCTAGGCACTCCAAAGGGCAGATAGGCCCAAGCACTCCAGAGGGCAGATGGGGCCAAGCACTTCAAATGGCAGATGGGCCTAAGCACTCCAAAGGGCAGATGGGGCCAAGCACTCCAAAGGGCAGATAGGCCCAAGCACTCCAAAAGGCAGATGGGCCTAGGCACTCCACTGGGCAGATAGGCCTAAGCACTCCAGAGGGCAGATGGGGCCAAGCACTTCAAATGGCAGATGGGCCTAGGCACTCCAAAGGGCAGATAGGCCCAAGCACTCCAAAGTGCAGATGGGCCCACGCACTCCAAAGGGCAGATGGGCCCAAGCACTCCAAAGGCAGATGGGCCTAGGCAATCCAAAGGGCAGATGGGCCTAGGCAATCCAAAGGGCAGATGGGCATTGGCACTCCAAAAGGCAGATGGACCCAGGCACTCCAAAGGGAAGATGGGCCTGAGCACTCCAAAGGGCAGATTGGCCTAGGCAATCCAAAGGGCAGATGGGCCTAGGCACTCCAAAGGGGAGATGGACCTGAGCACTCCAAAGGGCAGATGGACCTGAGTACTCCAAAGGGGAGATGGACCTGAGCACTCCAAAGGGCAGATGGACCTGAGTACTACAAAGGGCAGATGGACCTGAGCACTCCAAAGGGCAGATGGACCTGAGCACTCCAAAGGGCAGATGGACCTGAGCACTCCAAAGGGCAGATGGACCTGAGCACTCCAAAGGGCAGATGGACCTGAGCACTCCAAAGGGCAGATGGACCTGAGCACTCCAAAGGGCAGATAGGCCCAAGCACTCCAAAGGGCAGATAGGCCCAAGCACTCCAAAGGGCAGATAGGCCCAAGCACTCCAAAGGGCAGATGGTCTCGGTCGCTATCGTCGTCGTTGCGTTTCAGATGATAGCAGAGAATGACTCGATAACCTTATCGCAGTAATCCTCTGGTTACCCTGGTAAGAAATTCCTGCGGATATGGAGAAGATATTGCAAACATGAAGGTAAAACACGGTAAATAGTACATATGATGCATAATATCGAAGGAATGAGAAAACTCACAATAATGTCGCAGGAATGGTTACATAGTTTGTGACTTATTTTGTAGTATTACTCCACTTGCTTTCTTATTGATAAGTACAGCGCTATATAGGTCTAGCTGGAGCATTGTGTTCTATGTAATTTTGTTCTAAAGACGCGCGCTTATTTTTATTTATTTGTTATGGCCTATGCGAGATTTTCTAAAGTCGATTAATTAATGCTTCATTTAAGCAATATAGGTCACACGATCATTTTAAATCGCTTAATGACCAAGTTTAAAAATGAGATTCAAAGACATCTATAGTGGTAATATTTTGGGGACATATTGAGGTGATATTTGGCAAAGTTTTTTTCAATAAACTTCAGGACATAATAGTCCAGAACCCCACCCACATTTTGGAAGATTTTCTGCTCAAACACATTCAAACTTGGTTTCTCGCTAATGCATACCCCATTTTGGTATCTTTTCTCCCAGCGGGTAACACTTATATACAGATAATTTATAGTTGTATCTTGTTAGTTTTTGCAGTTCTATTGTTGATGTTTTTAGATCGTCAATTTAACACTGGCTTAGAAAAACAAATGTAAAAGATTTGTCTGGAACCCATATTGTGTTAGCAATTATCGAAACCTGTGACTATAATACACAATCGGCATTAACACCTCAACAAGGCAGATAGAGTGGCGCACAAAAAGGATAGATTTCTTAGCTTACCTTACTTTGCCTACCACGTGGATATCTCCTGATGTTCTATTCCCCGCCTTATGAACGTATATGTATGTATTTATATTATATGTGTTTCCGTACATAGTAATATCCTCGCAATGGTTCTTATGGTCCTACATTACGTTATCTGAGCTTTTAGAAGACAAAGGCTAACACAAAACAACGACACTCATTGTGCTTCGTCTAACAAACAATAATAACTTTCGCCGAACAGATTGTCATTGCAACACAACGTTTATTGCCGCTACATAAGCACACTCTATAGATGTGGTACACTCTACAGAGAACTGGAAAATGATAATTGGATTTCATGCTAAACCGTATTTGGCACAATGAATTGATTTCCACTGAAGAACTGTTCCTTGGAAACGGTTGATCCAGAGATGAAAATCCTGGTTGATGCGATGATGTATAGTTGGCACATAGCCTTTACAGGCTAATTAATTAAATTGGTCGGTTGTCTTATTTGCCTCGGTACGCGTAAATCCCTTTAAGAAAATGTGTAAATCAGCTGCATAAATAAATTGGTCACGTTTAACTCGGATGAAAACTGATTGAATAAAAGTACTAAATTCTAAGTAAATATTAACACAACTATCATGGTACTCAAATCAACATTATAAAAATTTACAAAAACAGTGGAGCTTTAGAACGTCAGTTAAATCCCTCGCCAACTTTTCAATGAATAATACTCTTTAGTTACATAAACGTAAAGACGAAACTATGCATTCGAAATATAAAGGGTTGTAGCAAAAGGTTCCTGCTGTTTCTCTATCGGATATATATTCAAAACCCGATGCTTCGTTTTTCTTCTATTGCTACTCTACTCTTCTATGACAGTATCGCCAGGTTAAGGTTGTAAAGGGTAAGTTCTACTCTTCGATGATGCATTTAAGTCTGACGCACTTCTCCGCGCAGAAAGCATTTCGCATTCTGTTGCTAGGCAACTCCGTCGCATCCGCCAAAGATGAAGTGCTTTGCGGATTCTTGAGTAATCCTCTGGAATCTCTGCTTTGGAGCATTCACGTTTCAAGATCTGGGCGACACAGATGGGGCACTGAAGAAGAATAATTGTCCTTTCTGTTTCATGTCATGGACTATCCACGCTCCTCCTGCTGTAGGTTAGCATGCACATTTGCCATGTGTAAATGTATTCATTCTAGGCATATCTCCCAGACCCAGCAGTGAATGTCGTCTCATAGCTAAGCTGCTGAAACATTTCAAGCGCTAACTAGATCAGACGGAACACATAGATCTTCGTCTGTTTCCGATGTCGAATTGCGAAACGATGGTGACGACCTGGTCGCAAACATTCGGCGTCGACAACCTAAAGGTCCGATGACGTGGTGTTGGTTGGGGGTAGGTAGTTCACTCGAATACTTACGTTGCGCCACTACATATGCATCACGTGACAATATTAACTGCCTCTGAGAAACAGACCTCCGACGAGGTTCTGAAGTCGACTCGTCTTCTTCGAGTCTGGCTCGGTCAGTCGGTGGGTTCTGAGCGGAGGAGTGGCACAGACGTCGACGGTGTTGGTCGAGAAGAACGCCCTCTGCTGGACGGGGCTCGACTTCGAGGGGTAGATCAGCAGCGGCTGCATCAGTTTCGTTGCAACGACCGGCGACTGGTTGCTATAGCAACTGGCCGCCTTAGCCGCTCGCAATCCGTCGCGAACAGGTGTCGCTTTCGTCGACTGTGACGTCATCGCGTCCAGGCGACACCTGGCGGGCGCCTTCGGGCGAGATTTGGATGAGGAGTGGCCTTCGACGTCTGGGTTGTTGATTTTAAGGATTTTCGATCGACAGACGATGCACTTTAGGGGCAGAGACCGCTGTAGGATCGCCGTCTGGATTGTCTTGATGAAACACTTCCGACAGACGACTTTGTGACCGCAAGGCAAGACTTCTATGGTGACACGAGCTGACAGACAGATGACGCACTGACACACACAGCAAACAACAGCTGCTTATAATTAGTCGACTATGCATGTGCTTCTCAGATCAAATGTATGGATAATCCCTCGCCTCTTTAGCGCACAGAAGAAGTAGGTACAGAGATTGCAAGTTTATCTATTTATAACTTAACTTCCACTTAACCATTTGTACCTGGTCAAGTAAAATCTTGCACAAGGATCAAAATTATTGTTAACAATTCACAAATTCTCTGAATACTTATAGATTATATGCAAATTAGTATACATCTAAAACTCTCGTTATCGTCGAACAAAAGGAGGCACCGGTTATGAAAGTTTCATGAAACAAATCGTATACAGCCTCTGGCAGAGCGCCAGTCCTTCTTACCACGTTGATCTTGTCTTTAAACATACCTCTCTGTGTCAGATGTCTCAGAGAACTGGCTTTACTGGAACTGACCAACTATATCATTACCATTGGTATCTCATCGATTGATGTCTTCTGCATTATTAAATCGGAGCTAGAGAAGTCAATACATTTATTTCCTATTAAATCGTAGGACCTACTTTTAAAAAGTCGCGGGGTTAGGTAAATTAAGTGAAGTAAGATAATGTGAGTTTGAGAAAAGTACTTGACAAGACTTGTACTAGACAAGTACTGGACAAGACCTGACAAGACTTGACTACTGCAACACTATACTCTATGATCTCCTCGCTGCTTCCTGTAACCAGAATAATGCACTAGTTTGCAAGACTGTCTTGGACTCTCGTGCCGAGACGATGTAACACCTGCCTGTTCTTCGTTCTGTAGGATAGATTTCTGTGTGTGAACGTGCTGGTAATCATCATGTACAAAGTACGTAAAGATACCTGTCATGATGTCATCTTCCATGGTTACACCCTGTCGCTTTGTTAGAGACCGACGACCCTCTCTTCAAGCAGCCTCTGCTGGAGAATACCTTGTTCCTGGAACACGTCTTGTCTTTGCCCGGCGTTCATTCACAGTTGCAGGTCCCTCCACCTGCAACTCTTTACCTCCTCCTATTCATACGAGACTGTCTTTAAATGTGAACTGAAAACTTACCTCTTCCATGCAGTCTACTTGTGGCTGTTAATATTTTTCTGGCTTCAATGTGCACTTCTGAACTTCGTAAGGAGGGCACTGTCAGATTTCAGTTGTATTCTATTGTATAAAGTAGGATAAGGTACAAGGTAAGACTCCAGATAAGGTATTTAAGGTAAGCTCCAGTCTTTCAGTTCGTTCGCATATATAGAGACGATGGCATGACAGTAACTTGAAGAAAATGAATCCACAATCTCTCAAAATGTTTATCATAAAGCCTATTTCATAACGCTATACAGTAATACTAAATTTCGTATTCATGCATGAGGTACCACGTCTCGGAACACGGTTCCATGTCAGTGCACTGTGAATAACTGTCAGTAGACGATTTTTACATGATTAATCACATTTATTTCTTTGTTTGAATAATTGCCAATTTGTGATGGTCTGCAGGGGCGGTCAGAGCTACAATCTTTCGTCGGAAACGGACGATGACCAACTGTAGATGCTCGTGTTTGACCTCTGACCCAACTCCTGACCTTTGACTCCCGCAGCGTAAAGCAAATTTACTGACGGAATTTGTTCATTTTGACCGTTTGTGTTGGTCTGATCTCGGACCAGCGAAGCATCGGTCGAGCACAATGGCCACCAAATTCCCAGGAATCCAATAAACCAAGTGCCAAAGCACAATTCCCACAAACCCAATAAACTACTGACGATGGCGAAATTCCGGTCAGTCATAAACCGGTTACCAAGATTTGCTCAACTGCTTAGTGCGCGGATTCGATCCTAAAAAGAGCCGAATCTAATGGTCTCGCCTCTTGAAATGGCTCGACTGTCATTTCATCTGATGAGGCTTCATTCTCCGTCTCTGTCTGTCTGTCTGTCTGTCTGTCTGTCTGTCTGTCTCTCTCTGTCTCTCTCTCTCTCTCTCTCTCTCTCTCTCTCTCTCTCTCTCTCTCTCTCTCTCTCTCTCTCTCTCTCTCTCTCTCTCTCTCTCTCTCTCTCTCTCTCTCTCTCTCTCTCTCTCTCTCTCTCTCTCTCTCTCTCTCTCTCTCTCTGTGCCCTCGACCAAAGCTCGCTCCATCGCTGATTGCTAGTCTGCATCCTTATCCTCTTTCACTTCAAATGTCAACAGTCAACTCTTACATGGCAGTGTGCTCTGCCAATTGTCTGCTCACTACAGCCGAATTAAGAAAGGTCCGTGTAAAGTAAACTAAACTAAACTAAATACTGACGATGTAATGCGGGGTGGTGGTCACCGTAGGTGTAAGTGACATCTTTAAAACGCCATGCATCAAGAAGCCCATCCTTTCTTTAGGCAGTGAACTCTGCCACTGCCGTTATATTATGAAAGCACTGGCCTATGGTGCCAGTCCCAACCTTGGATAAAAGAGGAGGGCGAGGTAATCACCTTCGTTATGACACAGCGTCCGTCGTTAAACAGAAACCACTATGCCTCCTACTTCATGCAATCACGCAGGCCAAGGAAACAGACGAAACGTACAAATCCACAGGAGAAACGATGAATAAGTCCGGTACGCAAAGTTAGTTCACTTTAGACAAAAGAATCCGTCAAAATAACAGAGGTAAAGGAATAGCGACCGACCGGTGCAAATTCTTGGCATTCCGTTTCTAAAGTTCAATATAATCGGACTCAGAGACTCGATACCTGAACCTTTTTTGAACCTGCATGTATGATCTCAGAGGAGATTGTTCCAACTCCAAGAGAAAGATGAAGCGGAGGTCAAAACAAAACATGAAACGATCTGAGGAACTCATCGATGACTTACCTCATCATAATCGGAATCCGTCTCCTCAGTTTCACCCAGTTCCAATTTCACTAAGAGTTTCTCCTGCAACATATCATAAAACGTTTGAGCGAATTTATTGACCTCATTTTAAATTGAAAATATGAACATGCTGACTGCATTTAAGACTGTGTTCCGATCATTAAACCCTACCTACTCCGCATAACGCAATAATCAGTAGGTAAATGAGAATGGCCAGGCAAGCTCTTGGCTTCACTATACCGAATAAATGTTTTATCTGCTCGATAGTGTAGTAGTTAGCGTGCTAGGCTGTCAATCGAGGGGTTCAGGGTTCAAATTCCAGCCAGGGTAGAAATTTTATTCGGGATTTCTGCCCACCTGCGCCCTCTGGCCAACTCAGCTATAGGCCCTAACGAGTACACTGACCATACATTGACGGTGGGAAGATAAGACGGCGAGGGAGAAGCCACTCGCCCTCCTATGTCGAGGCTAACCAAACGAAGTCGCTAACGTTTCATTCCCATGGCAACGTCAGGGCTACCTTAAGGGGCTGATCTTCTTATCTGCTAGAAACGTAGCAATTCACCTCACACTGGATGCGATTTGACCGAACTCATTCACCTCGCACCTGATGTGGTTTCATTCGGCGTCTTTGCTATTTCCGCGTCAGAGTATCTGTCAGGCTGTCAGCCACGAGTGTATCCTTCCGCCGTCAGACGTTTTATCGATTTACCTGGAGCTGGTCTTGAAGCGAACGTATTGAAACAGGTGCGGAATTTATTAGGCGCTGTATAAACGACAAATTGAACGTTTTTAGGAATTAACATCTTTGAACTCATCCGTCGAAGACGACTCACAGGAAATGGACAGATGATGAACTGCTTCGTTCCTGTCTCTGCCTTTGTAAATCCGCCGATGATATACACTTTCTACAGGACCGGCCTATATTTGTTACTCTGTCTCTGTCAGCATCGATATATATATATATATATATATGTATATATATATATATATAGTGATTCATTCATTCAGTGGACTTATATAGCGCCCCTCAAAGATGCCTACTCAGAGGCGCTGATATTGAATTGTTACAGGGCAATGACTTGTAATTAGGTTGGGCTTGTAGCAGGTGAATATGAGGGTGTATCCGATAGGAAGCACCATAATAAGACGTGTGAGAAAATCCCTTAACCTTCGCAGTACGGAAAGATTTTACGATACACGGAGGACGAAGAGGGGTAATTTTTTACCCCAAAACAATGTGTAATATCTCAGCTCACAGGTAAGCTACTATGACAAAATGAAGTGTCAATTGTAGCATTTCCAGGGTCAAGGAATCGATTTATCATAGTGGCAATATTGTGGGAATACTACTTTTCAAGATGGCGGCCAACATGGCCGCCAAAACACCCAAAAATGTATATCTCAGCACGTAGGTAAGATACAATGACAAATGAAGTGTCAATTGTAACATTTTCAAGGTCAAGAAATCGATTTATCATAGTGGCAATAGTGTGCGAACACTATTGTCCAAGATGGCGGCCAACATGGCCGCCGAATTATGGCAATATGTATAGCTCAACTAATAGGTAATTTATAATGACAAATGAAGTATCCATTGTAACATTCCCAAGGTCAGGGAATCGATTTATTGTAGTGGCAATAGTGTGGGAATACTATTTTCCAAGATGGCGGCCAATATGTCCGCCAGACACAACAATATGTATGTCTCAGCTCATAGGTAAGCTACAATTGCTAATGAAGTGTCAATTGTAACATATTCGAGGTCAGGGAATCGATTTATCATAGTGGCAATAGTGTGGGAATACTATTTTCCAAGATGGCGGCCAATATGGCCGCGAAAACACAAAAATATTTATATCTCAGCACATAGATAGGCTACAATGACAAATAAGGTATCAATTGTAACATTTCTAAGGTCAAGGAATCAAATCATTGTAGTGACAATTGTGTGGGAATACTAATTTCCAAGATGGCGGCCAACATGGCCGCCAAAACACAAAAATATGTATATCTCGGCTTGTAGGTAAGCTTCAATGACAAATGAAGTGTCAATTGTAACATTCCCAGGGTCAAGGAATCGATTTATCGCAGTGGCAATAATGACCGATCAGTCAGTTGATTGATAAATCCTATTTTTGAGTTTTGGCGGCCATATTGGCCGCCATCTTGGATTGCGGTATTCCCACGCTATTGTCACTACGATAAATGAATTCCATGACTCTGAAAATGCTACAATTGACACTTCATTTGTCATTGTATCTTACCTGCGAGCCGAGATATACACATTTTTGTGTTTTGGCGGCCATGTTGGCCGCCATCTTGGCCATTAGTACTCACACACTACTGCCACTACGATAAATCGATTCCTTGACCTTGAAAATATTAAAATTGACACTTCATTTGTCAACGTACCTTACCTATGAGCTTAGACATGCACATTTTAGTTTTGGCGGCCATATTGGCCGCCATCTTGGAAAATAAACTCTCCACAATCATTAAACTATTAACACTCAATTCCATGGTAGATTCCACACTTGATTTATGATTGCAAGTCACTTATGAGCTCATATCTCTAAAAAAATATCTGCCCTATGAACGAAAAAATAACGACGTCGACGACGAAGAGGGGTAAATTTTTACCCCAGGACACTTTGGATTGAAAAATCTTTTTCCCACCACATGGCAATGTGGTGGGTATGCAGTCAGAATATGTCATTGGTGGTAACTTGTAAACATGTGGAACAACAAATTATACCTACCTACAGTTGCTCCCCAATCAACATCCAAACACCCATGGGGTAATTATTTACCCCTTTCCGTCCTGCGAAGGTTAAGAATAAGAATTGTAAGGGGAATGTAGTGTAGTGCAAAGTTCAAAAATTTCGGTAAGATACGGTGGACATCAACGGACCTCCATGGCAGCGATAAGATGTCGTTAAACACTGACTGGAAGCAGTTCAAACAACAGTTTGCAGAGAGAGAGAGAGAGAGAGAGAGAGAGAGAGAGAGACAGACAGACAGACAGACAGACAGACAGACAGACAGACAGACAGACAGACAGACAGACAGACAGACAGACAAACAGACAAACAGACAAGCAGACAGAAAGAGAGAGAGAGAGAAAGAGAGAGAGAGAGAGAAACAGAAGTAAACAGAAACATAAAGAGTGAGTCGAATCGAACATGCTGAGAGCTGAATCGAATATAAAGGTATTTTGAGACGGACTCGAAAAACAGTTCAAGTATTCCGGTGTTATACATATAAAATATAATAACCATATATATATTAATATATATATATATATGTTTATATATATATATAAACAAAAGCGGAAGCAAACTGAGCCATCAACTGGGAACGAAAGTTATAATTGCATGCATTCCAGTACAGGCATAAAGGTCACATTGGTCTCAAGCTGAACTTGGGCTCTGGGCAAGCGCCCAGTTCCCTCTCTTCGGTGGTCCTTGACCGGTCACATATGTATATGCATATTAGGTATATTTATATACAAGGTTTCTCTCTCTCTCTATCTCTATCTCTGTCTCTCTGTCTCTCTGTCTCTCTGTCTCTCTGTCTCTGTCACTGTCTCTCTTTCTCTCTTTCTGTCTCTCTTTCTGTCTGTCTGTCTGTCTGTCTGTCTGTCTGTCTGTCTGTCTGTCTGTCTGTCTGTCTCTCTCTCTCTCTCTCTCTCTCTCTCTCTCTCTCTCTCTCTCTCTCTCTCTCCTAGTCTCTGTTCATTTTATCATCTTCCTGTCATCCTTCTTCGCTTCTTCTTCTGGTTGTCTTTCATCGTCTTCGTTTTTTGTCAAATGTTACCTGAATGTTCACTGACGTACGTAGCCTATTATCGGAAACATCTCGGTCTGCCGTCTTGCATTAAGCTACTTGGCTACCAACAGATGGAAGACACTTAGCCAAACACAAAGACACATATACAAGCAGACAGAGACAGTCAGACAGCCATAGATACGGCGGACTAGAAGAAATGATAAATTGAAAAGCTTTTAGACCGCAGTTGCATTAGGTCGGCTAATGAGGCCCACAGAATCCGTCAGAGAGTATGAGAACTGTTTCGTTTGATTGTCGTTAGAGTCAAATGACCAGCAGATAAAACACATCTGCTCATCTGCGTCCATTTATCTCTAATCCTCTTCAGGAGTTTGAATCTAAAAAGCCCAAACCAAGGTCATTTGATTAATGCTATTACGAAAGAAATAATACGAAAAAATCAAGGGTGTATTATTATTATAATTAGTATATTGCCTCGCGCAATCTGAAGCATTGGTCTAACGCAGTGGTGGTAAACTCTTGACCACGAGCAAGTTTGGTCCGCGGTCCGATTGTTTGGGCCTGTTTAAATCATTTCTATTGTGTCATAATTTTTAGTTATATTGATTAATTTTTTTAATTTTTAATATGTTTGCTTAAGTTTTAGCACCGTGTTATGTGCAAAGTATATCCAAATAAATATTTTGTGCCATATTAGTTCAATACAGGCCTAAAACAATGTCACCGATATTTGAAAAGGCATATCCTGGAGGAATTAAAATAACCTTTTTATGACATGGCACTCCTCACGAAAGTGACTGATGCCTTCGTTGAAGACAAGAGTGTTCTTGAAAACTGTTTTTATCAGTATCATCTTGCGGATATAAACACATTAACTTTAATTACGACATTTCTACGACATTTCAACTAGTTTTAATTCAGACATTAAATGAGCAAAACTAGCATACCGCTAAGCATGGATATTAGACATAGTGGCAACTGTTAATGGGTTTTGCGATTAGCCTGTCTATCTGGGTTGTGCATCGTGGCGGATCTTGTGAAAATGATACATTTTCAACATTCGAAGTAATTAAGAGGTTATCCTGTTGCTGAATTGCAACTGACATGTCTCGGCTTCAGCAGAAAGATACTTAGAGCTAAACCCCATGATCAAACCATTTGGACTATTATTATTGTGGCATGCGAGAACCTCAATTTCTTCTGGTCTAATACCTCTTAAACTGCATTGGAAGCTTTAATACCAAACAGCAACTTAAACAGTTAACTGAAATAAAGCTGAAATCTGAAAAAAATTACTTTAAATCGGGTGAATTTATCAGCTGTCTAAGGTGTCTCTGTTTGAAATACTATTTATCCTGTTGCTCATTAGGACACCAAATTTTTATGTGAACAACATGGAGAAGCATTCTCTTGTCAGCCTGTGCGATGGTTAGTCCAGTAGTACCGTACCAAACGTTTATAATCATTTACAACTTGTGGGGAGAAGTGGGACAACTGTCTACACTCTAACGTCATTAAAAAATAGATTATAGTAATATATTGGCATCAGGAAGCATCATTGAATGAAACTGAATTATGATCTAATTCAGCAATATGGCCCAACAATCCTGTAGAGCACGTTCTGTCAGACTGTAATCCTGAACATTTATCTTAACAATTCTTAATTAATGAGAAGCTGTGATAATGATCATTATGCTAATATTTAATTGCAGTTTCTACCCGCAATATATTATTAAAGCAAACACACATAAGGAAAATATGGAATGGCCTAACATTTATCTGAACCCAAGATTTCAAATTTCGTATTCTCTTTAGCAAAGCAGTAACAATAAATAACTGTGAAGTCTTACAATGCTAAACTATTATTGTACGGACTGGAAAGAATCGTTTGAATTATACATCGTTTGAACTGAAGAACCGTTTGAATTATTCCTATCGCATCCTTACAACAACCGTTAAAATTGCGAAATACTACGACTTCCTCGGAAGACATTATCTTTACTGCCACCATCTAAACGTCACGGACACATCACAAAGAATGTAAGCCTACAACTTACACAGTAGTCTGATCAATAGGATTTTAACAACTTCACTTCATCTCTATGTTCTATATATATGCCATCGTTAGCAACATTTAGGCATTGTATGCAGCGCTTTATTAGGTGCGATTTTATTAGGTGCGTTTTTATTTGGTGTTTTAGGTGCGTTTTTTATTAGTGCGTTTTTATTAAGCGTTTAAAATGCGCTTTACAAAACGTAACAATGACTAAATAACTAGGCTACTACTCTGCTCTCACTGAACAATATACCACTTTGGACAAATGAAGTACTTTTATGCATTTCCTTTTTGCAGTTACTATTTCTACATTATTTTCTCCTCATGTGATTCACAGTCCACATCGATTTGCAACTGAGACAACATCATGGCCCTCAGCCGGTCGTCGGCCCTGGAGAGGGAGCGAATTTCAACGGAACGGAAGGAATCGACCCGACCAGATCTTTCACACCACATTAACTGCTTAGTTCGATGACGGCACTTACGGACGCTCCCCTCCCGCCCCTCTGCCTTTCCCGCCGCCGCCGCAGCGGTCGGCCCCGCTGTGCGCCGATGCCTATGTAAATCTGTGTCATAAGCAGAATTTATGACGTAGCTTTATCTGGTTTCTGGTGCATTTGACTATCATCAGTCGCCAAATGAACGAAACCGAAGACAGATTCGCCTCTGCCTCAGCAACCCTTGCCTCAGCAGCAGCAGCCACAGCGCATCACAGGCGCCGCAGATGATGCGAAGGATGCGGACGCTGCAATAAAAGTTTATCAGTGGAAAGTTCACAGTCGCATGCACAGGCTGCGGTCACTTGGCGAAACCATGGATAGATGGCTAAGATTTAGGAGGACGGCGATAGACGTCGATTGCCTGCGTTGATGGCTTCTGCTGCTCACGTATCAATTGGCAGAGCCGTCGTTTTGAAGACTATACCCACTTTCAAGAGAAACCGTTATCATAGAATCACCAGCGGTAATGTATATCACTCGCATGCGTTGCCACCAATCGGTAAAGGAAACAGCAAAGGTAACACGCCCTTGTTAGGAACTTTATTTAAGCATCCTGGAGTGTAGAATATATGCGACGACGGCGGCGGATTGGAAGATCATAGCAGATGCATCTTAGATAATTAATTCAACCTATCTTAATACAAGTCTTTAAGAATTCCTTCATCTGTTATTAGGATAACCCACAAACCTAGCCATCCAATGACAGTACATGTAATAACATGAATTACCGTGGCCCGAAAATATGTATATACCAACAGATAGATATATATGTACATACATACATACAGATGCATACATACATAATTACATATATATGTATATGCATACATGTATAGTTGTATACATACACAGATACATACATGCATACATACATACATACATATGTATTGTACATACATACACACACACACTTGTTTATGCTCCTTTACATAGAAATTCACATAAAGCGTGTTGACCGGTCGAAGGATTTCAACGGGTTATAAATAGCGGGTTGTATAATATGCCGAAGGTGACATGTAAACAAAGAGATATGGATGAGGAACTCTATCCATCTCATTTCAGTGGATCAGTTGATCAGTGCTTAGTAGGACAGTGTAATACGTACACCTGCTAAACAATATCCAGTATCAAATTTCCTGCGTCCTAGAATCGATCAAACCTTCCCTGGAATCAAAGGAACCAACGCTTTAAGTGCAGCGCTGCCAATTCAGGTGTCAGCGAGGTAACGGTCCGTTACGTTAGTACGTCGGTTGAGGCTTGAACGGTGCCAAATCTTTTCACCAATACACAATAAATAATACACACATGCATGCACACATACACACATTTGTAGTGTTTATTCATTCATTCATTCATTCATTCATTCATTCATCATAGATGTATATAGCGCCTCTTCAAGAGAACTACTCAGAGGCGCTCCCGACTCCAGCACGGCCAAAAAGAACAGTTTTCAGGCCGACATAGAAAGTGTCAGAGAAAGAACTAAGAAGTAGGTGCAGCTCAGGAGGGAGACCATTCCATACGGTCGGGCCAACCACCTAGAAGGTGCGGGTTTGCATAATCGCAGTACAGGCAAACGGTACTGAGACCACCCCCTCCCCGCCGAGCGGAGGACGCGGGCAGTCCGAGAGGCCGAGACAGGCCG
>OY744607.1:22237286-22244998 GCA_963556255.1 Allolobophora icterica | reverse complement strand
TATATGCTGCAGGTTAATTATTCATTGATTAAATATTTTTTTAGGCTCTTTTTAAAGATAAACTTACTTTTAGCATTTCTAACCTCTAATGGCATCGAGTTCCAAATTTGTGGACCATTTGATTTAATGCTGAATTTTCTCAAGTTTGTTCTTGTTTTAATGGGTCGGTAGAGTGCAGCACCTCTAGTGTAGTGTTCATGTACTGCTGAGTTTAAAGTGAAATAGCCCTCAAAAGAGTCTGGTAGGAGATTATGACTATATGAATAAAGCAGTTCGGCAATTTGGAAGGTGTTAATCTGTTTAAGGTTCAGAAGCTTCAGATTTTTAAATATAGGTTTAGAGTGATCATTTCGACCTGCCCCCTCTATCATTCGAATTGCTCTTTTCTGCAGCAGAACTAACTTCGTAAGATGAGATTCATAAGTTGAGGCCCATAGTAAGTTACAATAGCTAAGATAAGGAAGGATCAGGGTATTGTAAAGACTCAGTCTGATAGTTTTAGGAAGGATTTTTGCTACTCTCGAAATTATTCCAATGTTTTTTGCTATTTTTAAGGAGACGTAATTAATATGGGTTTTCCAAGTAAGATGTTGGTCTATGAAGACGCCCAGAAACTTGGCTGAGTCTACTTTGGCGATAGGATCGCTATTAATGGATAGGTTACCAATTATTGGCCTAATTTTCCTATAAGATTTAAAAATTATGTAATTTGTTTTTCCTATGTTGAGTGTCAATTTGTTTGCAGTAAACCAGTCATTGACTATGGTAAGCTCCCTGTTAACAGATTCCATGAGTGTTGCCCAAGAGGTGCCAGACTGGAAAATATTCGTGTCATCCGCAAAGAGTACAAAGTGAAGAGACGTAGAGATCTTTGCAAGGTCATTTATATACAATAGGAAGAGAAGAGGCCCCAAGTTAGATCCTTGAGGTACCCCCGAGGTTATAATTCCCGGCAAAGAGAGTGTCCCATTACAACTTACTATTTGAGTACGTGATTCTAAGTAGCTTTTAAACCAAGTGAGCTGGATCCCCCTAATTCCGAAGTTGGCTAGCTTATCTATTAGTATAGCATGATCTACACAATCAAAAGCCTTGGCTACATCGATGAACACCCCTACTGCATATTCATTGTTATCCAGTGCCTTA
This sequence comes from Allolobophora icterica, assembly GCA_963556255.1. Lineage (NCBI taxonomy): Eukaryota > Metazoa > Annelida > Clitellata > Crassiclitellata > Lumbricidae > Allolobophora > Allolobophora icterica. The sequence goes on along the minus strand of OY744607.1, from coordinate 22,243,852 downwards.
GAGATTTTATCCTCCATGTCGAGGAGCGCCATAAATGTAGAATGCCCGGTCTGGAACCCATGTTGGGAGGGGTGAAGAGCTTTAGTCTTAGTGATAAATGAGCTTAGCCTATGATGCATTATTTTTTCTAAAAACTTAGCAAAAAATGGTAAAACAGATATTGGTCGATAATTTTCACAATTTTGTTTATTGCCCTTTTTAAAAATAGGTATTACCTTAGCCGTTTTTAATTGATCCGGCACGATACCATTTGATAGTGAAGAATTAATGATTACCATCAGGGGGTATGTAATTAAGTGTAAGTTGGGCAACGCTATATACGGATCAATGCCATCGAGCCCCTTCGTATGAGTTTTTTTTATGCTATGTCCAATGTTCAATATTTCTTCCTGCGAAGTCAGTAACAAACCCATGGATGATGGATTAGTAGCAGGCATGTAGTCCTCGTAATTTGTGGAAGGAAGAGGTAGTTTGCTAACTAGGTCATTCGAGATATTAATAAAATATTCATTAAATCTATTCGCTATTATTTTAGGATCTTCTGTATTGATGTTCTGTATTACCAAGGAGTCTATTTTCATGCGTCTGCTATCAAGCTGCAAGGCAGAACGAATTAGTTTCCAAGTTGACTTGAGGTCATTTTGATGTTTTGATATATATATATATATATATTATACATACAAAAGCGGAAGCAAACTAAGCCATCAACCGGAAAGGAAAGTTATAATTGCATGCATTCCAGTACAGGTATAAAGGTCACATTGGGTCTCAAGCTGAACTGGGGCTCTGGCAAGCGCTCTCTCGGTCCTTGACCGCTCACATATGTATATGCATATTAGGTAGGCTATATTTATATACAAGGTCTCTCTCTCTCTCTCTCTCATCTCTCTCTCTCTCTATCTCTCTCTCTCATCTCTCTCTCTCTCTCTCTCTCTCTCTCTCTCTCTCTCTCTCTCTCTCTCTCTCTCTCTCTCTCTCTCTCTCTCTCTCTCTCTCTCTCTCTCTCTCTCTCTCTCTCTCTTAGTCTCTGTTCATTTAATCATCTTCCTGTCATCCTTCTTCGCTTCTTCTTCTGCATGGTTGTCTTTCATCGTCTTCGTTTTTTGTCAAATGTTACCTGAATGTTCACTGACGTACGTATTATCGGAAACATTTCGGTCTGCCGTCTTGCATTAAGCTACTTGCCCACCGACAGATGGAAGACACTTAGCCAAACACAAAGACACATATACAAGCAGACAGAGACAGTCAGACAGCCATAGATACGGCGGACTAGAAGAAATGATAAATAGAAAAGCTTTTAGACCGCAGTTGCATTAGGTCGGCTAATGAAGACCACAGAATCCGTCAGAGAGTATGAGAACTGTTTCGTTTGATTGTCGTCGTTAGAATCAAAATGACCAGCAGATAAAACACATCTGCTCAACTGCGCCCATTTATCTCTAATCCTCTTCAGGAGTTTCATTTGAATCTAAAACGCCCAAATAAAGGTAATTCGATTAATGCTATTGCGAAAGAAATTGTACGAAAAATATCAAGGGTGTCTAACTGTATATTGCTTCGCGCAATCTGCAGCGTTGGTCTAATCATCTTCTGGTTGTCTTTCATCGTTTTCCTCTTGACCACGAACCAAATTTGTCCCGCGATCCGTTTTTGGCCCGCGATGCTCTTTAAATCATTTCTATTGTGTCATAATTTATAGTTATATTGAAATATTTTAAATTTTTAATATGTTTGCTTAAGTTGTAGCACCGTGTTATGTGCAAAGTAAATCCAAATAAATATTTTGTGCCCATATTGGTTCAATACAGGCCTAAAACAATGCCACCGATATTTGAAAAGGCTTAACCTGGAGGAATTAAAATGGTCTTTTCATGACATGGCACTCCCTCACGCAAGTGACTGATGCATTCGTTGAAGAAAAGAGTGCTCTTGAAAACTGTTTTCATCAGTATCATCTTGCGGATATAAACACATTAACTTTAATTTGCAGAACAGGAAGTAGATTCTAAAACTTTAGCTGCGATCTTTCAACTCGTTTTAAATCAGACACTAAATGAGCAAAACTATCATACCGCTAAGCATGGACATTAGACATAGTGGCAACTGCTAATGGGTTTGAGTTTAACCTGTCTATCTGGGCTCTGCATCGTGGCGGATCTTGTGAAAATGATACATTTTCAACATTCTGTAAGAAGTAATTAAGAGGTTATCCTGTTGCTGAATTGCTACTGACATGATTTGGGCCTCAGCAGGAATAGGCCTAAACCCCAAGATCAAACCATTTGGACTATTATTATTGTGGCATGCAATAAGTAAGGATAACCTCAGTTTCTGTTGGCCTAATACCTCTTAAACTACATTGGAATCTTATTAAACAGCAACTTAAACAGTTAACTTTAAATTGGGTGAATTTGTCAGCTGTCTATGATGTATCTCTGTTTGAAATAGGCCTACTACTTATCCTGTTGCTCATTAGGACACCAAATTTGTATGTGAACAACATGGAGAAACATTCTCATGTCAGCCTGTACGATGGTTAGTCGAGTAGTACCAAACGTTTATAATCATTTACAACCTGTGGGGAGAGGAAATAAGACAAATGACTACACTCTAACATTATCACGATAATGAGATAGATTATATTAAAATATTAGCATCAGGAAGCACCACTGAATGAAACTTAATTAGGATCTAATATGGCCCAACAATCCTGAGAAGATGCAAAGCACGTTCTGTCAGACTGTAATCCTAAACATCTATCTTAACAATTCTTAATTAATGAGATGCTGTGATAATGATTATTATGGTAATATTTAATTGCAGTTTCTACCCGCAATATATTATTAAAGCAAACACACATAAGGAAAAATATGGAATGGCCTAACATTTACCTGAACTCAAGATTTCCAATTTCGCATTCTCTTTAGCAAGGCAGTAACAATAAATAACTGTGAAGTCTTACAATGCTAAACTATAATTGTACGGACTGGAAAAATTCGTTTGAATTATACATCGTTTGAACTGAAGAACCGTTTGAATTATTCCTATCGCATCCTTACAACAGCCGTTAAAATTGGATTTTAACAACTTCACTTCATCTCTGTGTTCTATATATACATGTACGCCATCTTTAGCAACATTTAGGCTTTGTATGCAGCGTTTTATTAGGTGCGTTTTTATTAACTGTGATTTTATTAGGTGTGTTTTTATTAGGTGCGTTTTTATTTGGTGTTTTTAGGTGCGTTTTTATTTGGTGCGTTTTATTAGGCGCGTTGTTAATTAGGTGCGTTATACGTGCGTTTTTATACGATGCGTTTTTATTAGATGCGTTTTTATTAGATGCGTTTTTATTAAAATGCCCTTTTTAAAACGTAACTATGACTAACTATACTAGGCTACTACTCTGCTCTCACTGAACAATATACTACTTTGGACAAATGGAGTTTTTTTATGCATTTCCTTTTTGCAGTTACTATTTCTACATTATTTTCTCCTCATGTGATTCACAGTCCACATCGATTTGCAACTGAGACAACATCATGGCCCTCTGCCGGTCGTCGGCCCTGGAGTGGGAGCGAATTTCAACGGAACGGAAGGAATCGACCCGACCAGATCTTTCACACCACATTAACTGCTTAGTTCGATGACGGCACTTACGGACGCTCCCCTCCCGCCCCTCTGCCTTTCCCGCCGCCGCAGCGGTCGGCCCCGCTGTGCGCCGATGCCTATGTAAATCTGTGTCATAAGCAGAATTTATGACGTAGCTTTATCTGGTTTCTGGTGCATTTGACTATCATCAGTCGCCAAATGAACGAAACCGAAGACAGATTCGCCTCTGCCTCAGCAACCCTTGCCTCAGCAGCAGCAGCCACAGTGCATCACAGGCGCCGCAGATGATGCGAAGGATGCGGACGCTGCAATAAAAGTTTATCAGTGGAAAGTTCACAGTCGCATGCACAGGCTGCGGTCACTTGGCGAAACCATGGATAGATGGCTAAGATTTAGGAGGACGGCGATAGATGTCGATTGCCTTCGTTGATGGCTTCTGCTATTCACGTATCAATTGTCAGAGCCATCGTTTTGAAGTATACCCACTTTCAAGAGAAACCGTTATCATAGCATCACCAGCGGTAATGTATATCACTCGCATGCGTTGCCACCAATCGGTAAAGGAAACAGCAAAGGTAACACGCCCTTGTGAGGACCTTTATATAGACAGCCAGGAATGTAGAATATATATATATACACACGTACATACATACATAGATACATGTCAAACATACATACATACATATGTATAAACATACATATGTACATAAACACGCACATATGTATATACATACATATTTGCATACATACATACATATATACACGCATGAATAAATACATACATACATACATATGCATGTATATACATAGATATATTATATACAAACAGATGTACATACATACATACATATAACCATAACCATAACCACCAGTTTATCTGTCCATCAGAACATTTACAGTACAAATTATACATAAATCATCTTACACTATGAATGCTCGGATGGGCACAATTGGGGCACCTGAATGGACCGAAGTCCGGCTAATTAGGGTCCCAAGAAAATGCATAAAAATAGGCGGTTATTCAATATTATTTCACCAGTAGAAACTGGAATTTATGTAGTGACAGTCCAATGATAGTAATCCACAGTTTCACTATGGTAATACATCATTGATTGGAAGATCATAGCAGATGCATCTTACATAATTAATTCAACATATATCTTAATACTATTCCTTAAGAATACCTTCATCCGTTCTTAGGATAACCCACAAACCTAGCCATCCAATGACAGTACATGTAATAACATGAATTACCGTAGCCCGAAAATATGTACATACCTACAGATACATACATATATACATACCTACATACATACATATGTACATACATACACAAGTACATACATACATAATTACATATGTACATATATGTATACATACATATGTATTGTACATACATACATACACACTTGTTTACGCTCCTTTACATAGAAATTCACATAAAGGGTGTTGACCGGTCGAAGGATTTTAACGGGTTATAAATAGTGGGTTGTATATAAAGCTGAAGGTGACATGTAAACAAAGACAAACGGATGAGAAATTGAATCCATCTCATTTCAGTGGATCAGTTGATCAGTGCTTAGGACAGAGAGAAACGTGTAAGACGTACACCTGCTAAACAATATCCAGTATCAAATTTCCTGCGTCCTGGAATCGATCAAACCTTCCCTGGAATCGAAGGAACCAAAGCTTTAAGTGCAGCGCTGCCAATTCAGGTGTCAGCGAAGTAACGGTCTTTTATGTTAGTATATCGGTTGAGGGTTGAACGGTGCCAAATCTTTTGACCAATACACAATAAATAATACACACATGCATACACACATACACACATTTGTAGTGTTTAGGCCTATTCATGCATTCATTCATTCATAGATTTATATAGCGCCTCTTCAAGAGAACTACTCAGAGGCGCTCCCGACTCCAGCACGGCCAAAAAGAAAAGTTTTCAGGCCGACATAGAAAGTGTCAGAGAAAGAACTAAGAAGTAGGTGCTGCTCAGGAGGGAGACCATTCCATACGGTCGGGCCAACCACTGAGAAGGTGCGGGCTTGCATAATCGCAGTACAGGCAAACGGTACTGAGACCACCCCCTCCCCGCCGAGCGGAGGTCGCGGGCAGTCCGAGAGGCCGAGACAGGCCGGAAGAGGTCTAGCAAGTAGGATGGAGCGAGACCCAGCTGACACCGCCTACACAGGGAGGCGATCCTGTACCCGATGCGCTGCCGGACAGGGAGCCAATGCAGGACCTCTAGCATATAATTTGAAACATGGCCAGAATAGGGTATTTGGCAAGATGTGGTCAAGACAGTTTAGGCATGCAGGCGGAAGACCAGAGTTTAGGCCCACACTTGAAATAGAACCGATGGGCCTCTGTAATCAATCCTAACCAGCGCAATCCTGTCAGAATACGAGACTTATCATGCGGTTGGATACCCCTCCCGCTGCTGGGAGAAGGCAAGTCAATGGACGTTTTGCGATTTTTTATTGATTTCTCACTATTTCCCATTTCCAGAAAAATCCCGGCCCCAAAGTGTAAACGCCACGTCAATTAGTACCAGTGGAAGGTTTTAAAAATCTGTGTCTGTGAGTCTCTTTCAGGCGAAGATATTACCAAAGCTATACGATTTACAAAAGATTTCTGTCTCATTGAAATGTTACATCACCTAGACAAAGAAGGTCACTGACGTTTGACAACTACATGCCTGCATTATGTATGAGGTCTTCCATAGTCTGTCAAACGTATGCCCTACGATATAATAGAGACCTATGAATTGGGTCTAAGAAAAAGCCAATTAATAGAGTAGAAGTCCCATAATGTGACAGAAAGAAATTAATGGAAGGTCTCTGGTGTAATAGAAAGTCAAAGGCGTGATTGAAAACCGTCGACGCAACATAACGATATTAATAATTATAAGATTCCTTGCAAAGACATTGCTATTTCCAACAAATTATAGC
>OY744607.1:22152286-22232286 GCA_963556255.1 Allolobophora icterica | reverse complement strand
CCACGGGAGACTGCGAAGCAGTCTCCCCCACAGGTCGCCAGACGCCACAAGGGCCTCCAAGACTGCGAAGCAGTCGCCGCCAGAGGGCGACTGCGAAGCAGTCACTTCACGGCAGAGGTCGCTAGACGCCAGAAGGCGTATACAAGACTGCGAAGCAGTCTCCGCTGTACGCCAGAAGGCGTCTACAAGACTGCGAAGCAGTCTCCCCCACAGGTCGCCACACGCCACAAGGGCCTCCAAGACTGCGAAGCAGTCGCCGCCAGAGGGCGACTGCGAAGCAGTCACTCCACGGCAGAGGTCGCTAGACGCCAGAAGGCGTTTACAAGACTGCGAAGCAGTCTCCGCCAGAGGTCGCCAGACGCCACAAGGGCCTCCAAGACTGTGAAGCAGTCGCCGCCAGAGGTCGACTGCGAAGCAGTCACTCCACGGCAGAGGTCGCTAGACGCCAGAAGGCGTCTACAAGACTGCGAAGCAGTCTCCGCCAGACGTCGCCAGACGCCACAAGGGCATCCAAGGTGGTGGTGGTGGTGGTGGTTGTGGTGGTGGTGGTGTGGTGGTGTGGTGGTGGTGGTGGTGGTGGTGGTGGTGGTGGTGGTGGTGGTGGTGGTGGTGGTGGTGGTGGTGGTGGTGGTGGTGGTGGTGGTGGTGGTGGTGGTGGTGGTGGTGGTGGTGGTGGTGGTGGTGGTGGTGGTGGTGGTGGTGGTGTGAAACTTATAAACCCGGGCAACGCCGGGTAATCCAGCTAGTAGCATATAAAAGAAGAATAGGAGTTCCTTAGGCTGGCCCTATAGTTAAGGCAGCCATGGATATGAAGTGTAAACGACTTCATTTTCTTAGCCTCGGCATATGAGGACGGGTGGCCAGTCCTGTCCGTCGCCGTCTCTCTTCCCGCTGACAGTGTACGGTCAGTGTACTCATTGCAGCTGAGGCGGCTAGGGGGTGCAGGTGGAGCAGAAATCTTGAACCAAATTTCTTCTCTGTTGGGGATTTGAACCCCCGACCCCTCGTGTGAGAGTCCAGGACGCTAACCACTACACTATTGAGCAGGCTATATATAACGGCTCTTAAATGTCATTAGCCAAAACTTCTGTCACGTTAGAATATCAATCTTGTCTGTAACCGTCGGAACGTGTTGTCTGGATTTATCTTTGTTCAGCAAATTTCAAAGATCAATTTTTGGGGATAATCTGGAAACGTTTGTTGCTTGTAATTGAATTTGATCTTCATTTTGTCATTTAATCCATTTTCACTTTAACAATAGAGCAGGACAAAGGAAACAGTGGAAAGAAGGACTGAGAAGAATTTGTAATAGAAGGAGGGGAAGGAGGAAGAAGAAGAGGAGGCATAGGACAAAGAGGAGGAGGAGGAAATAGATGAAGAGGAGAAGGAAGCAGATGGGGAAGAAAATGACAGACCGAGGGATACTGAAGTAGGAAGAAGATGGAGAGTTGGTCGTCAGATATGCACTTGACTTGACCTTACGACTTGGACCATAAATACATCTCCAGTGACGTGGAGCAGATATCGCTGCCATCTAAACAGTTTCAGATGACATCGATATCTACGCCACGTCACTGGACATGCATTCAAAGTGTCAGAGGGTTTCGATCCATTACATGGTTCACGTCTATCATGCGATTTATTTGCGAAGATAAACAGCTGGAAATGAAATGAATTCTAGAAAGCGCATACTAAAAGTGTTATAAAGTCTACACTTTGTTACTGATGATCATTTATCTTACATTACCCTAGTTCACACTGCATTGCCTTACAATTTTGCCATACTCTTGTCAACTCTGAGTGCCTTGTCTGCCGTTGACCCTCAAAACGACGTTCACAGCCATTGTTCTAGAAAACGAATTACCACAGCTAATCTGTTGTAATGTAATCGGATTTTCACTTTCTGCACTGCATAGTTTCGACAAAATTGTTAATTAACTTAACTTCCAACTTAAATTATCAACTTACACGAAACAAGATAATTTCCAATTATTATGTGAAGAAGAAGAAGAAGAAGAAGAAGAAGAAGAAGAAGAAGAAGAAGAAGAAGAAGAAGAAGAAGAAGAGGAAGAAGACGAAGAAGAAGACGAAGAAGAAGAAAGAAGAAGGCAGTTGACAGGAGTCTTAGACGTTCTTGGCTTGGAAAACACGAACCAATCCATTGATGAAATGCATTAATACATAATCAACGGTCACCATCTTATTCAAAGAACTGCATCAAATCACATAAGCTGTTTATAGCCTACTATAAGCAACTTGTTAAGAAAATCTGGTTGCTAGGAGACAAGAGAAGAGAGGCACAAAGAGACAGATACAATGGAGCTGTCAGCAATAGATGCTATTAGGACACATTCTATAAAATTGGTCTTAATGGCCTAATTGCGCGTTTATGTTCCAATTGGTCGGACACGATTCCATAATAAGGGTAATAAGGTGTGTGTGAAAACCTGACGACAAGTGTAGGAGGCCTAGACGGCGACCGATGGACTTTGTGCTCATTAATCAATGAGAAACTGGTTCATGTCAGTCGACTAAACCCCGTCGTCCTCAGCAGATCTATTGATCTCAAGAAGACGAAGACGAAGATGAGGACGACGACGTAATTGAATGGGTCGACGACCACCAAAGCCTCTCGTCGCATCTGACACGTACGCACGTCGACTGAATGATAATGATCCTCCTCAGGTACGACGATGGATCGTCGCTATGAATACGTATCAGATGATGAGAATCAGCATCATCATCATCATCATTACCATCATCACAATCATCATCATCATCATCATCATCATCATCATCATCATCATCATCATCATCATCATCATTATCATCATCATTATCATCATCATCATCATCATCATCATCATCATCATTATCATCATCATCATCATCAACAGCGGCAGCGGCAACAGCATCAGTCTCATCATCACCACCATCATCACCACCATCAGCAGCATTATCATCATCATCATCATCACCGTAATCTCTACCACCACCATCATCATCATCATCATCATCATCATCATCATCATTATCATCAGACCATCACCATCACCCTCACTATCATCATCATCAGCAGCATCGTCACCATCACCACCACCGACATCACCACCATCATCATCAGCAGCAGCTGCAGCATTATCATCATCATCACCATCATCATCTCCAATATCATCATCATCATCATTACCATCATCATCATCATCATCATCATCACCATCATCATCATCATAATCGTCGTCGTCGTCATCATCATAATCATTGCCTCTATATATATTTAGTAAATCTATACACAAAATGTGTATATCACAAAATCTCATTAAATGACACGATTTCGTAATGGAAAGCAATCGTTGTGCAAAAGTCTCTAGCCGAGGATATATATACATGTAACATTCATTTGTGAAAGTAGATATAATGTTAACACATCTTAATATTATAACATGTAATGACACGCATTATATATATATTCACAAATCGTTATATATATATTATGATATATACATATAAACCTCCGTGTCGTTTGAGGGCTATTCTGTTATGCACGTTACTTAAGTTGGTTGCTGTTTAACGACACTGTGTCATAACAAAGATGATTATCGTCGCCCTCCTCCTTTCTCCAGGCTGGGGACTCTCACTGCCAGAGTACGAGCACTGGCGGAGTTTTAACTTCTCACATTACTTAAACTATAACAGGCCTTATGTACCTGTTTCATAGTAATGTCTAAAGATGTATAGATGCAATGATGCATATTTTGGCAGCACCAGAATGCACACAGATCAACATTGTAGCAGAGAGAAGCTCACAGAATCGAGATGGGTATTGTTGTTAGTCTGATGTGAAGAAAAATCAGGCGTTTAAAATTACTATACTCGTACTGAATGACATTTCGTGGTAATTACATCGTGTGGGCGAACGGAAGAGGACCCGAAGCAATAACAGTGACTGAGTGGGCGAAGACGTGACTCATTTTGTGATGGAAATAGAAAGAGGACCTGTAGGCAATTATTCTGCTTTAAAAACAATTTAAAAACTAGAAGTGGGGGCAATATACGAGTTTCACTGAACAGAGCTGTTCATTTCAAAGTATGAAAGACATTTGATATTAATAAGTACCAAAATAAACGATGGTAAAGATGACAAGAGAAGTTAACGAAAACGAGAGATGAGATGTAAAGGATGTTTTCTTGAGTTGCGCCTTCCTCTTTTTCGCTTACAGCGTGCAAGATAGCGTAGTGTTCAGCGTGCTGGACTATCAGTGGAGAGTTTGAGAGTTCAAATCCCGCCAGGGCAGAACTTTGGTTCGAGATTTCTGCTCCACCTGCAACCCCTAGCCAACTCAGCTATAATGAGTACACCGACCGTACACTGTCAGTGGGAAGATGAAACGGCAGTGAAGAGGACTGGCTACACGCCCGCATATGCCGAGGCTAAGAAAATGAAGTGGCTAACACTTCGTACCCATGGATGCCTCTCAGGGTAGCTGAAGGGACTGCTCTTCTTCTTCCTTTTCTTAGTTGCTTACGGCTATATGCACCGCATGTAACGCTTGCGTATGCTACTGATGTAATCTTATCTCATGGCTTCAGTAACGCTGAGTCTTTGGAAGATAGCTATGATATGCGCTATATAAAGTTGCTAAGTATACAAATGACTTTGCGAAACAAGGCATGATAAGACAAGTCAAAGTCAGGAGAAGTCCAGACAAAACAGAACAAAAGTGAAGTCGTAACATTAGAAGTCAAGTCAGCACAAGACATTTATGATGTCATGTACATTGCCGAAATTTCTCAGCGCCACACAAAAACTCTCAGGGAGACCAGTTTAGTTACCGATGCTTTGTTAAATCAAGTCTACAACAGCTAAATTTTTAGATTAGTTTGTTTTATTTGTTTATTACATTTTTATTGAAAATCCTTAGTTGAGAAGACAAGTTAATTTAGAAGTAATTGTGCTGTTCTCTGACATTCTGCTTCCATCTTAATCTACGTCATAACAATGGAGAACAAAGTAGTGTAGCATTAAAGACAATAGCGGAATAATCGTATTTATGTAACACTGCTTACGATCTTGTTGTTCAAGTGGTCCAGTTCCTTTTCGGCTGTTTCCTTCGGCGATTCCTTCAAGTGCAGCCGTTTGAAATTCGTGTACTTGCGCACGAGGTACATATCTCCCACCAGGCGACAGATGGCGTACTTCGATGAGAAACGTCACAAAGCTAGTCTTCTCTTTCCTTAAGAAAAGAACATTGCTTGGTAGATTCACCGTCGCAAATGTTCGTCTATAATCGTCTACGCAATCGTCTTGTACATTGCCTTCTACTTTATCGTGCAAATGCAGGCGCTTTCCAACGTCAGATGTAGTGAGGACTGTAGCCTGTTCGTCCTAATCTCCTGATCTGCATCCCTCTTTTACTTCTTCCTCTTTCCGCCTTCCTCCTTTGCCTCCCTCCTCCTGCTCCTGCTACTTCTTGTTCTCGATTACTGGTGCGACGGAGACTGAGTGGCTGCGGTGCGACGCCAAAAGATGATGCGATCTAAGTGATGCTCTTCTGCAGACCAAAGAACGATACACGTGAATCATTGTCTTCGGTCGACGCTGATTGGCCAGCGCCGTCCATCTCCTATGGAACGCCGTTTCGCAATAAACCGCAACTATGTACATTGTATAAGACAGTGATGGGCACTAAACTAATTTCTTAGTTAAACTTAAACTATTTTTCAACTAAAATAAAATAGTTTCACTAAAGGTGGCAACTGATTTTGGAAATAAGTTAACTAGACTAAAAATAGTTAGTTACACTTTTTCAAACTTTTTCACACTTTTTATGACAAACATTTTCACAATAACAGAGGTTAATTGAACTGTAATAATGCAGAACGTCAGTGACAATTTCACTTTCAAACTATGTAATATGTACTAAGTAATATCTTACTTCAGTTCTACCAGAAAATAATTAAGACAGTTGCTAATACAAACAATGACGCATCATGCAATGCAATGCGGTTCACTTGAGTAATAAAACCAGTTACTCATGACAATAATGATCAGAAACAGCAAGACTACTGTCAAATTTGTGTATGGATCGTAAGAAAAGAAGGTGATCAAGTGTTTCGTCAGACCTTGATGTGGTTCAGAAAGTTGGTTGTAGATGTAATATTTCCAGAGATTCTTTTATTCACACAAAATGGACATTTTGCACTGAAGTTCTTACACTTGCATTTGTCTTCTTTCAGTTTTACCTCAGTGAAGCAAGTAGTGACTAAATAAACTATTCATTTTTGCTGATGTAGCCTTTAATTCAGATCGTTGCTATAGTTAAATCACATAAAGAACAATAAAGATAAAAAAACCAGTGTCGTTATTTACACTGTGCCTTACTACATACTGTATTCTATGCAGAGGCAGGTTCAGTGTTAATAAGTAAGTAAACGTCGCGTTGAGTTGTTGACAATGTTCACTGCGGAAAATAGTTGCGTTGTTGTTGATTTTGTTAGGTCAGTTTAACGGTTTAGTTGGCATCCAAAAAATATTAGCTAAACTTTGGTTTTAGCTAAACTATTTGTTTCTAGTTAAACTTCATCCTTAACTCAAAAATTTAAGTTTAACTAAAAGTTAGCAACTTTTAGTTAACTATTGCCCATCACTGGCATGAGAACCAGTTATTAAGATGCAGCACATTTTGTAAACTCGTGAACAATTTTGCCGTCTTTGGCCCAGGTAAACTGAGGCAACGCAACCATTATGACATATTCATAGATAGGCTCTACATAAGGTCTCTTGAGGCTTTGCACTACAGCTTCAACAGCGGAAAACTACATTAATTTTTAATTGAATTTAAATTACACAGTTTAAAACTTTCATATAGATTTTGTCCTACGTCTTAAGTGCTGCTGGAAGCAATTCTAGGTGACGCGAGGTGGTCTCGAATTCAACGGCTATAGGTTATTTGGAAAGCAGATGAAAACCTAGTTTGTTTTGGTGGTAGCTTTTTGATACCCTATAGGCCTATAATTGTCGTGTATCTCAGAGTTTCTGGAAAACCAATTATCGAAATTAGTGGGTATTTGATGCGTATGAGTATTGAACATAGATACTCTTGTTTATGCATTCAAACGTCAGCATATTCAAGTTATGAAACAAGGGCTTGGTATGGGGTCTGTAGGGCGTATTGCATATGGTTCTCACAACTAGCTTCTGCAGGGTTGTCAGAATAGTTAGACGAGAGCGGTATGTGGAGGCCCATATAATATTACAATAAGGATATATCAATACGGGATACAAATTTATAAGTAGGCCTATATATTCAACTTTCATCTTATTGATTAATACGTGAATCGATTCATTTGACATAAACAAGTTTGTGTCGTCAGCAAACATAATAAAAAGGAGTAGGGAAGAGGTAATCGATATATGTTTATAATATTTATATATATTAGGAATAGCAGAGGTATGTAAACTCTATGTATGTATGTATGTATGTATGTATGTATGTATGTATGTATGTATGTATGTATGTATGTATGTATGTATGTATGTATGTATGTATGTATGTATGTATGTATGTATGTATGCATGCATGTATGTATGTATGTATGTATGTATGCTTTTGCAAGAATGCACGTTGGCTGTGAGTAATAAGGTTGGAAGTGCGGCTGTCCATAGATGAGACGTATGACTGTGGGTAGAGGAGGAGCGTTGTGTGTGTGTGTGTGTGTGTGTGTGTGTGTGTGTGTGTGTGTGTGTGTGTGTGTGTGTGTGTGTGTGTGTGTGTGTGTGTGTGTGTGTGTGTGTGTGTGTGTGTGTGTGTGCGTGTGTGTGCGTGCGTGTTTGTAACTATGAGAACGTGCGTCACTAGGCGCAAATCCGAGTCGCTCAGCAGAAAATCTAACGACGCCGACCACGACACCCGACGCCGCCGCCGCCGCCGCCGCATCGAACGCCGCCGACGCCGACGCTGACGTTAGACGCCGTCGGCGGCGCCACAATATGAGGCGCATCGATTGCTGGTGATGTTAAAATGAGCTTCCTTTCCATATTTAGATCAATACGAACACACCCCTCAGCTGCTGCACGTCCTCCAGCGACGCCACCAAAGACGACACACCGAGCACCAACAAAAACATGTAACTACGTAGTCCTTATACATATATAGGCCTATGCGGGGTCGGTGTATATATATATACAGTGTATACTTATGCATAAAGCAGGCTATGCTGTGCAGTCGCAGAAGCCATACAGGAGAAAGCTGGAAGCCGTTCATCTCGAGCATTTAGCGAAACGTCGGCAATATACTATAGGCGGCTGCCAAGTTACCTTTGGCATCGTCTGTACTATGTGCATGACTCTTGCATAGAAAGAACTATTACATTGTATACGCTCTATTATATTCAATATGTGTGGATATATTATGTTTATATATACATACATATATATTATATATATATGTGTGTGTGTGTGTATTATAAGGTTATCTTCTATGGCTCTAACGTGATGCAAGTGCATGGAAACTTAAGGAGAGAAAAACCATTCAGCATGTGATGCTGCATTCATCCGAGCGTGCTTCCATGGGAATAGATTCGTCCAACTCCATGGACTTGTATAGGTCCTCTAAAATATGGCGAACATCAGCGTCAGTGACTATTATGACTACAAATACAGATAGCCTTAAAATATACAAATATCCTTCTTTCGTTTAGTTTTCTCTCTCTTCCTCTCTGTGACTTGTTGTTTTATTCTCTCTCTCTCTCTCTCTCTCTCTCTCTCTCTCTCTCTCTCTCTCTCTCTCTCTCTCTCTCTCTCTCTCTCTCTCTCTCTCTCTCTCTCTCTCTCTCTCTCTCTCTCTCTCTCTCTCTCTCTCTCTCTGTGCATGTGTCGTTTCATGTCTTTTAAATTCTTCCTTTGAAGATTGAAGAGCGAAAGAGCAATTTAAACCCTGTTACTAGTTTATGATTAGAACAGCAGTAGATGCAAAGGATGTAAGTTCAGTCTTCAGTTCGGATATTGGTATCGGTTTCCTTATATGAGAATACTGAGATTCATGGCGTGCTTAGTAAACCCATCTCGCTCATAACAAAGGTGTTTGTCAAGAGTTAAACTACACGGTGAGTCATTAAAAAACGTGTCCCTACATAACCTAAAATAATTCATGCATATAACCATCAATTTTAATGAAACTTCATAATAATGAAGCTTGATAGTCCAGCTAAGTCCTGTATGAATTATTTTTTTATTAAAAGCTGAACCCGCCTAAACTATGATTATATCACGATTATCACGACAACCCTCGGAAAAATGGTGTTTACCGAGAAAGATTAACATTTCATAACCCCAAAAGACGGTGAGAAACGTTTTTTAAAGGAATTTTCAGATAAAGGGTTGATTCATGGTAGATTTAATGTTCTCCTTTCAAAGCTCGATAAAACTGGATCTTTTTTTTATCGTCGACCAGGTAGAGGCCGCCCGCTAACGGCCAGAACGGTTGACAATGAGACTTTTTGAGTAACTGCAAACTGAAACACTTTATTTCATTCCGCCTACTTTGTGGCCACCTAACATACCTGATTTAAATCCGGTAGAGTATAAAATATGGAGTGTTGTGCAAGAAAAAGTGTACAGATATTGAATACATGATGTCAACGAGTTGCGTCATCGAGTTTTGGAGGAATGGGACGAATTGGATCAGCGCATCATTGAAGTCAGTCAAGCAGCGGTGTATGCGTCTTTGCGCATGCGTGGTTGCCCAAGGATGTCAATTTGAACTTAAACTTAGTTTCTTAATGCTCTCTAATAATTCCTCTACCTTTACTTAAAATTTCTTTGACATAAACTTATATCTGAGGAAGTTATAGCAAAATATGTAGGGACACGTTTTTTTATGACTCACCGTGTAGCGTCGAACTATATATTATTATATATAGGCCTATATACATTTTTGCATAAATGTACATATATATGTATATATATATATATATATATATATATATATATATATATATATATATATATATATATATATATATATATATATATATATATACCAAGGCGGTCATGAGAGGCCAAGATGATAAGAAGAGTAGCATGCCCTTTGAGAAATGATTCAATTATCAAGCATAAGTATACACAAGAGGATTGAAAGAGACAGACATTCGGACAGAAATAGACGTTCGAGGAGTATTGGTTGGTTGAGGTTAGTTGAGTGCTGCTCAAAAGAAGTTGTTCAGTCAAGATAAACCCGCAGGCTGCTAAAGCTTTGTAGCATTCGGATTATGCTTTGTAGCATTCGGATTATGGAAACTCTCTTGTCATATTCACATGTGAGTATCACGACTTTAAGCAAGAAACTTCTTGTCTAGTCATCTTGGTTGGTCAGTTGGAGATAGGCTACATGTAGATGAAACTGCATGCAGTCGAATAGGCCTATAATGGTACTCGAAGCGCCTACATGTCTCCATTGCCTGCAGAGTCTCTATCCACCCGAACTGTAACGTTGCTATTCCCTGCAGTGTCTTCTCTTTTCGCCTGCA
Organism: Allolobophora icterica; assembly: GCA_963556255.1. NCBI lineage: Eukaryota > Metazoa > Annelida > Clitellata > Crassiclitellata > Lumbricidae > Allolobophora > Allolobophora icterica. The sequence continues at coordinate 22,221,759 of OY744607.1, read as the reverse complement.
GACGTGGTGCGCAGGTGCAGAGGCTGCGTCGCCTATTAGCGAGAAAGGAATCTTCATTCGACCGAATGCCACTCGAAATGAACATCATTCGATTATGGCATAATCTCAAAATAGGCAAAAGAATAACCTTTTTTTCTCCCTACATCTGCAAAATGACATTAGATGAATATAAATTTTGAAGAAACTAACCTACATTAACAGTTATCTACACACATGTATATATCATATATATGCATGTGTATATAAATATATATATATATATATATATATATATATATATATATATATATATATATATATATATATATATATATATATATATATACACGGCGGTATGGGCGTGCGTGCTTAAGTGTATGAGAGACTCGCTTTCATAATTCATTTGCTATTGTGCTGCTTTTACACGTATGACTTACAACGATCGTCTGAAGATACCCAAACTACACGACCTATCGTGTGCAACTGTGCATGGGTAGCAAAGTAGGTCCTCTTCAGAACCTATATGTATACCGGTCAATGTAGGCCTAATGTTTCTGAAAAACGTCTGGGTCTCTCGCTCCCGTATACATCAACACAAGGCACACCACACAGACTCATGTGCTTATCCATCTCCATGGAAGCATCAATTGCTTTGGCTCAACTCCATCAGGTAAACATTCTCTTCTTACCGTAATCTGTCTACAGCGTCTCTGAGATATCTCAAAAGGAGCTGCACAAGTCTACAGATTACAGATACATAATATACATTACACAAGAAGGGTCTCCATCCAATCTATTTGTGGCCATATATACATACATATATTTATAAATATATATCCATATATCCATGATGGGTAGGCCTATGTGTTTGAGACAGATAGAAGTTGATAAACCAAAATTATCACCCTTAAAGTCGAAAGTGGAGGAAACACATCTGGCACCGGACTTTTACTGGAAACATGATTCTTCGATTCTAATGCTAACACCTTTGTTTCAACATTCATTAAAACTGCAATTTACGACTGGCGACATCTATACTTCACACAAGAACTATAATTAGTTAATTAGTAACTATACGAAGGCCTGGATGGTTTTACGTAGTTCAACAATGTAGGCATATATACAGACAATTCCTATCATATGCAGACAAAGTATAGTTGCTCTTCGTTTCGTAGATAATCTATTCGATGATTTCAGTTCCTTTATTTTATTTTATTTTATTTCTGTGGTGCCATACCATAACGACTGTCGCTAAGCAGCTGTGCTTTAGGAGCGGCCCTGACACCGCAGCGCTCTGACCGCCTCAGCGGAGGCTCAGACTCACGTACCCCGCGCTGAAGACAACAGCTCGATCAGTAAGTAATCACTCACGCCACACCATTCAGTATTAATGAGCATTTGGCCTGACTGATTAAATTAGGTTTGATAGATATTAGGCCGGTCGTCTAGTGGCATACTGCCGCGCCAATCAGTTTCACTGTTGCTTAACGGAAAAGAGCCACAACGACCCTGAATTCTTTAGCCTACTTGTGTGGACCACACACAACGCTCGTCCAATGATTGATGCGTAAATAATTATCGATGTCTCGGTAATTAAACCGTAATTGATCAACGACTATTAATCATCCTTCTGGTTCAAGTCTCATAAACGATATTCGTCACCGACGCTAATAATTGAAGGCCTGGTTGTTCAACGCTTAGCCATCGATCTTTTTCTTTCCTTCTCTGTTACCCTTTGTATCTTCCGATGTATGCCTTTGCCTCGTTCTGTTTAGTTGTCTGCCTCTCAAAGCCTCTCGCTCTGTGTCACTCCTTGTTTTGTTATGACTATTCGGTGATCAAATCACAGAGCTTGTCGTAATGAAATTAAGTCCCCCAGACGCCGCACTCACCTACCACTAATAATTAATTTCCAATTACTTCATCTTCAAGCCTCAAAATGATCTATCGCTGTGGCATGTCAACTTCAGGTTTTCTAGAACCGTCACCGATAATATTTAATTCTTAAAGCATAGTCTACTAATTGAATCATTCGTATGGTTTCTCTTTCTCTAGTATTGACATTACCATTCCTTAGTTGATAATGCAGAGGTGGGGTCAATGTAAGTCATAAAAGTCTGAGTTTAACCTATCGGCAGAGGTTAAAGTGGGGTGGGAACGGTGGAATGGCGTTCCCACTGCTCTCGAAATTCTTTGCTTGCGTTCCCACTGCTCACTCATGCGTTCCAATGATGAAACTCTTCTTTGGCATTCCAACTGCTCACCCAAACCACTTTAACCACTGCCTGTCGGCGTCTTAATCTGGCAATAAAAACGCAATGCAGTGCAAGACGTTTTTTTCGGATGGCGTAAAGCGCTATTGTGTAAGTCGTCTACGAGGTTTGGCGACAGTTCCTTCTCTGTCGTTGGACCCACAGCGAGGAACAATCTGCCCGACCATGTGAAGAATGCGCCATCTCTGAAGACATTTAAATCACAGCTCAAGACCTATCTTTAAAAATCATATGACTGCCATTTACTCTTTTGAACTCATGTACGGACCATTTTCTTCGGCCTCGGCTGTGCTATGGCGCTATGCAAATCGTCCTAATATTTTTATTATCATTATTATTTTTAATTGACTTTAAAAGCTTGATTTATGAACTTCAATAGGACGACACGTGCACCATGCCATCCCCACTTCCGGCTTTTGCTGAATTTCATCCGAATCCTCGAGTCAGTGACAATGACAATGACAAATGACAATGACAAACTCGTTTATTGAGACCAATAATCAACGTAAAGTGCATACAATTATACTTTCATAGGAAGCTGGTGACAAAAGGATGTCCCAAAAGGGAAAAGCTCCCGCTACCAGGGACACCTATCTGCAAAGTCACTATGCATTCCTTTAGATTTAGAACCCTTCCATCAGGGTAGCTGCTCTTTTCGACTTTTTCAGACTCTGAAAACAATATATACTTTCAGTGATTTGCATAACTTTCAGTCGACCTTTAGTTAGGATTTCAAGAAGAGGCTGTGGGCGTCTATGTATACACTGAACTTAGACGAAGCTCAGTGCGTATATCTAAATAAGCGGTAAGCTTATATAAATAAAGCTACAACTTCTGATCAAGGTATTTTTGTAGTTTATATCTATTGTACCAATATCATGACAAACAATTCCTAAGCATAACTGACATCCAGTCTATATAGGTAAGGTAAAATAATATCTTTCATTTACAATCGGCCTTTTCATAATTCCCCGATCGTCGACAATCCAACACTAGCATAAGCCCTCGCCCCTAACGGATTCAGAAACAGAACGCAGAGAGGGAAAGCAAACGCATTTGAAATTTGCATCCGTGACATCCTGTATGACGAGTCGTTTGCAGTAATTTATCTGGTGCGCAAAATGTTTTGATCACTGGCTGCCACCTCATGGAAGGACATACAGGGCCTTTATGCTGCTAATGCCGCAATATCCTGGAGCAGCGCTTAATCTTTTAACTCCTGGGATTTGGATAATCAGTTTCCTAGCATTCAATAAACCTGTCATTTCTTGGAGCAGTTTATCCCAACCAAAACGTGCAAAGGGCCGCAGTTCAATATTTAGGTTACTCTACCGTGAACATAAGCCACGTGAAATTTCTCAGTGTATAGGCATTAATAAATAGGCGAAACAATGCTTTGTTGGGTATACTGCGTCTGAACGTCATGCTAGGCGCCGCCCTAGAGGGGGGTTACGGGAATCGATCCGCGACTCTAATGCTCTTCTGGCCATGAGTATTACCATTACTCTATCCCCCTTCCCCATATGTGTTCGGTCATTGCTCCTATACGTTCGAATCCAGTCCAGTCTGTAGCTATTGCAACTGTTCTTTGGTCTGAGGCTCATAATTGCATCTTTCAACCTTCAGGTTTCCAATGTATAACGCACAGGTGAAAATAAGGAGAGGATGACAAAACAAATTCGACAGGAGGAAATAACGACCTAATCAGATAAACGATTAACTCATTTATCTCAGATTCAAAACAAGAAATACGAAGACGAGAGGAGAAGAGTCAGCCACAGCCATAATAGTTCTATCATAATAGATCCATCATAATAGATCTGTCATAGTAGATCTATCATAACAGATCCATCAGTTTTGGTTTCCGTTGCCATAGGAGCCGGCCAGGCACTCATTGTCTACCGAACCATCTTATTTTGCGTTGTCGACCTTTCTTTGGATGGAAAAAAACTAACTGGATTTGACAGCTGGTATGATTTTGATTAGACTCCCTGTTGCAATGGTTCTGTGAGGCATAAACAGTTGCAAAAACATTCTGTAGTCCAAGTTTGTTACAGAGTGCATGTTCTCTACATATAAGGCTAATGTAATGCGTGTGTAATTTTTATGCATCCAACGGAATGCTTGCGATAGTTGCCTATAGGCCTACATCGTTTTCAGATACCGATATTCAAAGTCTGTCTTCGCTATCCATTTTTTAAAATCTCTTTTCTTTATCAATTCAGTAATTTGCACTCAGTTAATATTTTCACTCACAAAACTGTAGTACGAATTTATGTCTATTGTTATACTGATAAACCAAGTTCAAATGTTAAATAGCAAAATGCTTTTCTTGCCACAGATTTAAGATGTAAAAGGACCATTGCCATCTGTCCCTCTGTGCCGAAATTAGTTTCGCAGCCTCTATGAAGAGTGTAACCCTAGATAATTAGGCCTACTGCATTATCAATTATGCATAGGCCTATAGTAATTTGGATCGGAGGCAAAGAGGACCTGCCGATTAATCTTATCTGGTCATACACTGACATAAATGATGAGGCTACAAAGTGTACTTTGGCATGATGTAATTTTAGAAAGTGGGAGGCAAATATTATATGTGGCTTGTTTTGGTAAACATTTGTAACACAAGCACAATTAAATTACCATGATAGGTCACAGGTGTTCATGGTCTGCGCTTTTAGTCTAAAGTAATCTGACATCAGAGTGCTCTCTCTATGTAGATCACTGTACAGTCGGGGAAGACCTCGTCCGGACATGAGGAAAATGAATACGAAAATATATCTACAGTCTGAACCAGTTGGGGAAGTAAAATAAAGAGAGGAAGAAAGCGAGCAACAACTGCGAATTGGTGGCGAAAGACCTGTGTCGTGGCTTATTAGGCTATAAAGAAGCAAGATGATCGAATCCTTCATAGGTGACTATAGTTATATGCAAATTAGTCTAACATAAAAATTGAGGTGGCATACTTTAAATTGATCCCATGTTCGTAAGGCTTCTAAATTCCGGCTGTGTTCCTCTAGGCCATTTATAACAAATTTCATGTTGATTTTTTTTCTAAACGTCTGTGTGTGTGTGTGTTCGTGCGCGCGGATGTGTTTTATGGGGGGGGGGTCAGTGAATACCGAATACCAAAGGCCTATCACTCGTTTGACAACATCAGCCAACCTTGAATCCCTCGGTGAGATCGAAGTTTTTAATCTCCTTGACCGACTACACATTACTGCTGAGGGTTCTGATGGACTTCCAGCATGGTTTCTACGATTGCTTGCTCCAATCATCGCGTCTATCTTAACACACCTGATAAATACCTCGCTTAGTTCTTCGCATGTGCCGAACCAATGGAAAACCGCCGTCATAAACCCTATTCCTAAAGTGACAGAACCCACCTCTCCATCGGATTATCGACCGATCTCCGTGTTGCCAATACTCTCGAGACTTGTTGAACGCTTCATCGTCCACTCTCACATCTATCCTGCATTCTTTGTAGAACCTACCGTAGAGTCTCCGGCGGATCAATATGGATTTCACCCGACAGGATCTACCACTGCAGCCATCATAGTCCTTCTTCACTGCATCACTACCCTCCTGCAAGATAATTAATTTGTAATTGTGGTTTCAATGGGTTTCTCAAAAGCCTTTGACACTATTCGCCATTATAATCTATTTCATAAGCTAGGATCCCTCGATAATCCAGACCACATATATAATTGGTTAGTCAATTATTTTCAGGACCGTAAGCACATCACCAGATTCCAAGGGGCTGTATCACAAGTAGCATCTATTAGGCCTAATGCTAGTGTTGTCCAAGGTTCAGTGGTTGGTCCTGAATCTTACGATGTTGCGTCATCTGATCTTCACCCTAAATATAGTTTTAATAATCTTGTTAAATACGCGGATGACACTTATTTAATAGTAGGGTCATCACATATTCGAACAGTTGTTGAAGAATATGATCACATTGCGATATTGGCTAAAAATAATAACCTCAAGTTAAATCCAACCAAAACCCATGAGATAATCTTCTCAAAAACGGGTCAGAAAGGGTTAAACATTCCTCCCATAATTCAGGGAGCAGAAAGAGTTGTTACTCTTAAAGTTCTAGGGGTAACCCTTAGCTCCAATCTCAGTACCGGTATGTCTAAACATGTTGACAAAGTCTTGACATTAAGTTCCACCTCCCTGTACGCGCTCAGAGTTTTGAGAGACCATGGTCTGTCCCCTCAAGCTTTGCATGAGGTAGCAAGGGCTACCACTGTTTCTGACCTTTTGTATGCCTCTCCGGCCTGGTGGGATTATACCAGCAAATATGATAGGGATAGGATAGAACGCATGTTACATCGAACCATGCGCAGGGGTTTCCTTCTGCCCTCCATCCCAAGTTTGGATAACATGATTGATGCTGCAGATGCTGGCTTATTTAAAAGAATCTGTTGCCAGCCTTACCATGTCCTTCGTGGTATTTTTCCTCCCCCACGACATAATAACTACGACTTAAGGACAAGAACTCACAATTTTACTCTTCCAGCTAAAGATAAATGTAATTTTATTCCTCGTGTTTTGTTCAAAGATGCTTATTAATTAACACATCCCTTTATTCTCCATTCTATTATTATCATGCTTCTGTAATCTGTAATCTGTTGCGTTATTGTCAACTGGATTTGTTGAATTAAACGAATATTGATTGATTAGTGTTGTATGCTGTGGAAAACTTACACAAGTAGGCCCATATATGCTCTGGTTGGTGCATACTAGTAACATAAATGTGCGGATGAATTGAAACACCAGGAATAAAACGATTACAGGTGGTCACAAGTTTTAATGTAAGTTTAACTTACAATCATATACAGCACGAAAGTAAAGTTTATAAACACAGCACTGAATCTTACGATGGCTGTATGTTCAGTTTTTCAGTCTATAGGCTACTGTGTTCAACATTCTGCTTAAGGCGTGCAGAATTGAAAGCTATTTTCCTATGTTGCTTTTGTTAAGGCTTGCATAACCATGCGCTCAGTGCTGCGTGAATACTCTGGTGCAAATATTCCTATAACCTAAAACACACATAATATTCTAAGTAATATCAATGTCCGTATAGCGTGATAATCGTCTCAATAGACAACATATATGATTCCTATATATTGTATCACGCACGCTGTAACCATTGTAGGCTAAGTGGGGACAATACGTTTGCTATTAACGACTGCGTGCCTAAGGAGAGTGCTATTGTATTATGCCTACTTGGGGTCTGCGATCGCGCGTGCTTGCGTGAGCTGCTGTGGCTTGGCGGGGAGACTGTTGTAAGACGAGACAAAGACCTCCAGCTAAACTCATGATGCAGCAGACTTGGACATTGAAATTACCTAATGAACCAGATAGGATCTTAATAATTGATATAGTCTTTTCCTCAACACAGAGAGCGAAGGAGACAGTAAGGGAGGCAAACAAAGGTTGAATTAGGGGAAAGCAAGTACAAGATAATTACGCGCACGGAATGACGTCAGAGCAGAGCGCCTGATGCGCAACTTCCGTTTATTTTAAAAGCGTCATTTGATAGGAGGCAGAAATATAAATATTTCACGAATGCATAGATCTAATTAAGTCGGCGAATTTGTGGTTAATAAGAAGTAAATGTTCGAATATGCAAGATGACTGCATGGCTGCAGGATGCATAGGCGTAGACTCTGGGGGGGGAGACGGGGCACGTGCCCCCACCCCCCAATAATTGAGATGGACTGTACATTTAATGCAACAAGTATAGAAAGAATAGCCAAATCCCCCCCCCCCATATTTTGGGCAAGTTTACGCCGGTGGCTGGATGGGTGGCTAATATGTATGGCTCAGTTGCATTTACGTAGGCTAATCTTTACGTCGTAAATCTTTTCATTCTGCAACACAGGGTAAGCCTAATATAGGTTGTTCCCCCGTCACGCACTGCCACAATGCAACGCAATGCTTCGCAGTGATAGATTCCTCCTCATTCCGGAACAGGCTCCCATGCATCTGCTATGATTGTGAGCTTCTACTTTCCATGCCTCGATTTTGCAAGCGGTTGAAGACCATTCTGTTCGACCGTGGCCTTGAGTTATCAGGTCGGGTGGAATTTTTGAAGAGGCGCAAATTATAAGCCCATACAATTAAAAAAATATCATCTAAGACGATTTATTAAACTAAAGTGGCATCGCTACAACGCTTTTATGTGACACACCTTAATAGAAAACAATTGAAATTGCCATTCATTTGAGTGGTTTTCCGTTGTCGCAATCTAGTGAGTTAATCCTTTGATGGAGATTGGCGTGAACGCATAGGCCTACTTAGCCTAATGTCCTTTACGTCAGTCAAATTGACTTCGAACCTAAATTTCACAGCAACAGCACCAAAACAATTTAAAGGAAGAATGGCTGTTTTCCATCACAACAGCTTGCAGAGGCGTAACTTAATTTGGTCTATAAAGTGGGGTACCAGTTTATTCTCCACTTTCGCTTTTCGCATGAAGACCATATGGACATAAATACTACCCTGCCAGTAACTGATTATGAAACGCTAGTGAGCTTACCTCTATAACGGAAATTTTATCGTCTTTATAACGTCATCTAATCGTTTTCGTTTCAGGACACATTTTTATCCATTTTCCCTATCAGCAAAATCGGAACACGACGTGTATACATACTGAACAGACTGTATTAGTCAAAATCAACGACGTCTTAAATGCTTAGTCTATATTATGTAATGCTTAGTCTATATTATGTAACGGAAGGAGCTTTCTTCAGCTAGCCGGCTCGGAAATATTTAACCAAGGACAGTTATTGATTATGAGATTGTGATGGCACTGAGATGTGAGGAATCATATCAAGGCCGACAACATCGAGTGTTTGTCCATATACGGATTTATAACTGATGAAGGATATAGAAGCTTGCGCTTTGACCTACATCTCTACATCCCGATATAATTAAGATGACAACATGCATAAGGCGGAGAGTAAGGATGATGTCAGATCTTTCGAAGAAGAGTATATATAGCCGTTGCCTAGATCTGTGGGCCGGTCACTTTTGGTCAGTCTGTCGGATGGCGTGTGGCTGAAAGTCTGCCTGTCTGACTGCCTGTGACTCAGTTCGTCTGGCTCTCGGTTTACCTGTGTATCTAAGTACCGTACTTTCGTACTTTTGTGGTACATGCTCCTCACTCTGTCTACATACACGAAGCAAGGCTGAGACTGCGATTTCTGGGAAGGCACAATAATAAAATATTGATTGGCATTGTTTAAAAAAAGTAGGGGAACGGTACTCCAGTCCAAAAAGTGAGGGTACGGGTACCCCTCGTGCCCCCAATTACACTTTACCCCTCTGACAACATGATCTACTGAACCGAACTGCTTCGAACTTACAGAACTCGTGACGGACAAGCAACAACTCAATCAAAGCAAACTTACATGATGTTCCTCCCAGCCAAGTCGACGTGCGCTTTGTCAACATATATGTGATCCCTTCCGAGCCAAATACTGCCCCAGTCAACGAGAGTCTTAATTGTGGCCTGAGTCAATACTCCACTCTAGGCCTACATGTACTCATTCGATGATTCAAACGGAGTCAACGCTCGAGCGACCGAGAGCCTGTGATTAAGCTGATTCCCGCGACTTTGGGTGCTGCAGAAATCTCGAGGTGATGCCATTAATTTTCTAACACAGTCAGTCAAAACGTATATATAGATCGGCCTATACCTTCAAAGGCTGCAGTGAAAGTGGGTCGGGAAATAGGAGGATGGTTTGTGACTACAATAGGAACAAGGCAAGGAGATCCAGTGTCACCTAATACATTTATAACTTACTTGGAGAGAGTCATGGATACGATCCAAGATAATGGAACCGGAATCTCGGTACAAGGGGAAAAGATCAACAACTTACGATTTGCAGACGATATTGACTTGTTAGAGAACAGCTGTGAGACATTGCAAGAAAATGTTTGTGGGTTGCACATTTCTGCCAAACGTGCTGGATTAACAATAAATGTGGGAAAAACAAAAACAATGGTATTTGGTAAAGAGACAATAGAAAAGGAAATAAGAGTGCAAGAGGAGGTGATTGAAAATGTAACGGAATTTGTATATTTAGGCAGTTTGCTAACATGGAATAATGATTGCACAAGGCAAGAATAGCAAAGGCAAAGGGAGTCATGGCAGGACTAAACACCATATGGAAAACCAAACAAATTAGTTACAAGACCAAATTAAATATCTTAAAAACATGTGTGTTTAGCACAGCTCTTTATGCCTGTGAATCATGGACAATTAAAAAGACGGACCAAGATAAAATATTGGCATTCGAAATGTACTGCTATAGAAGCTTGATACTACACCTAAATTGGACAATGAAGGTGACAAATTTTGGAGGTTCGAAGAAGACTGAATATAAAGAAAGATTTAATGCAAACAATAATGAAGAGAAAACTATGTCTATTTGGGCATATATGTAGAATGGGTGACAACAGAAAAATAAAAACCGTGATGATGGGAATTATGGATGGAAATGGGCGGAGGGGCAGACCCAACAGAGAGTGGACAGACGACATCGAAGATTGGTGTAAGAAAGATCTGCACAGCTTAAGAATGCTAGCACAAGACCGGGGACTTTGGAAAAAACTGATAGATCATGCATTGGACACCTACGGGCCTTCGGCCCACGGATCCTGATGATGATGATGATGATGATGATGATGATGATGATGATGATGATGATGATGATGATGATGATGATGATGATGATGATGATGATGATGATGATGATGATGATGATGATGATGATGATACCTTACGGTCCTTACCAAGAAACGTAGAAAGAGTGACTCTTTTTTTATCATCATTTAGCTCGAAAGTAAAATATATACGTTTGGCTATGATTTTTCAACACCATGACCAAGGACCACGCTTCATGAGATTGAGAACTGCTGTTGAGAGACTGGATTTCGAGGCTAAACATGCTATCGTTATTATTGTAATGCAAACCAGGACGTTGTGTAGGCCCTAGGCCCTAGTGTCACGTATTGGTACTCTGTTAGCACTCTTTGATGTCTCTGCTGCCTTTGACATGGTAGATCACGACATCTTATTGCAGCGACTTGAAACCTCATGTGGCATCCATGGCCTTCCTCTTCTTTGGTTCCGGTCTTACCTTGCTGATCGTACGCAAATGGTTATCTGCGGAGACTCCAGAACCCATTGGGTCAGAGTTAAATTTGGGGTGCCACAGGGCTCTGTCTTAGGCCCTCTCCTTTACCTCATATACACGGCTGACATTTCCGCTATATTTGCTAAGCACTTATCAACTGGTCATCTTTATGCAGATGATGCCCAAGCGCTCGATCATGGCACTCCCTCTGCACAGCTTGCATTAACTGGACGCATTGATGCTCTCTCACGTGATTTACACCTTTGGCTGTCTTCTAATCGTCTCTCTTTGAACCCAACTAAGACGCAGCTTATATGGTTTGGTACTCGTCAGCAGCTCCTCAAACTAGACTTCCCACTTCTTGCTGAGAAATTCCCGTCATTCACTTTTCTCTCTAGTGTCCGTGACCTTGGTGTTGTCCTTGACAGTATGCTCACCTTTTCTGAACACATTGCTAATCTTACCCGTTCTTCTTACTTTCACTTGAGACGGCTTAGAGCAATCCGACGCTCTGTCTCCTCCTCCGTTTTTACCACTATCATCCACGCCTTCATCTGCTCCAGAATTGACTACTGTAATTCTGTTTTGATTGGGCTGCCAAAGGTCCGTCTTTCCCCCCTCCAGACTGTTTTAAATGCTGCAGCCAGATTAATAGCCCGACTTCCTCGCTGGTCTCATATTTCCTCTTTCATGTTCGATCATCTTCATTGGCTTCCCCTTACTGCTCGGATTCAGCTGAAGGTTCTCACTTTAGTCCTTCGGTCCTGTACAGGCTTAGCACCCAAGTACCTCTGTGACATTGTTCGTCTGCCAATTTCAGCTACTTCCGTCCGTCCATTGCGATCGCTTAATCGACATGATCTTCTTGTACCACGAGCCAGGACCTCTATGGCCAAAACTCGAGCCTTTTCTTGCATTGGTCCTGCTCTATGGAATCAACTTCCTCCATTGACATGTGCCTCTTTATTAGCTGGTGGCCCAAGTGCCTCGTTCCGCTGTCTTAAAACCTCTTTCTATTCACTGGGTCTTTCGCACTGGGAGCGCCTCTGATTAGCGAATACTGTGAGAGGCGCTTTATAAATGTTTAGATACAATACAATACAATACAATACAATACAATTGTAAATTTCATTTTGATTTTGTATTGTACTTTATCGCTAAAGATTTCCCTCAATTCTGGCCCTACCTAATTAGTTAGTCTTCTTCGTTTTATACTCGCTTGCTCATCCAATCACTTTTTCGTCTTGGATTTAGGAATTTCCCATAAATTATACCTTGACCAAAGCACGGCGCTATAAAATATCTTTAAGGCCGTTTAACGCGTTATATATAGGCCTATATCAGAGGTCGTTGGTAACGGGACGCGACCTAATTGGGTCAAGGCACCTCGTGATGGTTTTAAATGTTTACAAATGTGAACTAAGCGTTGTTAGCATAAGTATCGCGTTAATGTGAATCGTGAGGTCATTTGATGTTTTAAATTTGTATTTGTGACTTATTATGTGGATCTAGATTTGTTTACGCATAATGAATAAGTTATTTTAGTCAAGTAGGCTAACCACTGAAACAGGTGCGTGCGGCTCTGAAGTGGCTCGAACCGAACTCTAGGTCTCTGTCTTTCTGTCTGTCTGTTTCTGTGTCTCTCCCTTTCTCTATCTCCCTCGCTCCCTTGCTCTCTCTTTCCCTCTCTTGTTTTAAGTATCTGAATGGTCCCCATCCCACGGAGTTAGTGACAAGAAATAACGCAATTTTCATTTTGATCCACTTCATTCCGAGTTAGATACGGTATCCTGTGAAACTCAACCTCTGTATTTGTTTTATGCATAAAGTATCCAATATTCAAGTGTAAAATATGTCCAAACGAATACAATTTTCATTTGTATTTTAATTAGAATTTAGAAATTTCTCTAACACCAGTGTTTAATGCAGAAGGAATTGATGTTTGAAAACAGAATGCAGCACCTGTGAGCAATACTAATACATACAAAATCATGCATTAGTTATTATGTAAACACTGAGTAATGAAAGAAAGTAACACAAAAGTAGCATGAAAATTATTTATCGTTCATACAGTTGTTTAACTAGACTAGGTGTAACAACAACATGCATGAATAGGTTCATGATGTAAAGTACAGGTTACTGCAAACCAGTGCTTTTTTGTAGAAAAAAAGGTTCCGGAACGGAACAATAGCTATAGGTTCCGGAACGCAACAATTATGGGCTGGCTGAAATCACGAGAAAAACGGGATTGGGGGTTGGGAGGGGTCTCAATAAACACTGAAAACAGTTCAAAAACACTTAAATTAAATTAAAATAACTAAATTATTGTTTTAATTATTAAAATAAATAAATTATTTTTTAGTAGCTGAAAAAAGGTGCCAGAACGCCATTCCGGCTCATTCCGGCTGAAAAAAAGCACTGCTGCAAACAGTAAATTTTGCTGCATATTCTGCATCAACCTCTACAAACAAAGTTCTGTCTAATCAGTAGCTTGTTGTCAAATGTTTGAAAAATTCCACTTCTCATGTGGCTCTACATTATGTAACATTTCTTCAATTTCTGCACCAACTCTGAACCCTATTGGAGCCACCCCTGATTGAAAAGCAAATGTAAATTTTTTTAATGCAGTGCAGCCTAAAATGCAGACAGCTTTTAAACTGGCATCAACTGACCAGAAGAGCTATGCTGCTTGAAAAAAAGGGTAATATTACATGGAAATAAAGGCTAAAAGTACATTGGACTCGGGGCTAACGATTACAAGGAGTCCACTGTATGCAGTACAGGTCGAGGTAGATCACATTGTCAAATTCACATATATTGCTTGTATGAAACAGGAGTCAGAAGTGGTACCATAATACTGCACATCTGAGCTTTAACATGCACGATTTTCAATGCCTCGTTTCTCAGATGTTTTGGCTGGTTTGACCCAGGCCCACTGACAGAAGTTCCAGGCCCCTAGGCAAAAGAATCATGGGCTGCTAAACTATCTTTAGGCGTTATGAGAAAATCTAGAAAAAACAAATTGAAATAATAAAAGTGTGGGTACGACCGTATATAATTATATTTATATATATACAACTTTGATTTTATTCAGTTGTTAATTTTTAATTTATTCTAATCAAAAAGCAACTTTTCTAGATTTAGGTGCAGCAAAATCATTTATAAGTTGATTGTAGGCCCGGCCCAGGCCCCTAAAAATCGCCGGGCCCCTGGGCATTTGCCCCCCTCTTACCCACTCTCGGCGTGCCTGATTTGACTATGTAACAGCAACAGCAGTGCAATCTTTTATTATGAATTACTCAGGCTTGATACAAACTTTTGAATGCCATTGTAGAAGTGGGAGAAGCATGCAGCTGAATATTGTTGGCTTTGTTAATAATTTATTATATATGTAAAATACCTTTTATGTTTTTCTAGGTAGCTGTTTTATCATACAATGCTAAGAAATGGCATTCGATTCTGTCTGTCTGAGTCGACTATAAAGTGGAACTTACTTCTGCTGTACGCTTTGCTCATCATCGGTGCAATCGTTATTCGACAGAATCTCCAGTATCCTTTCGAGGTGTTGAAGTTTCAGTTGCGAACAAATGTTTCTTCCAATGAAAAACTTAATCATTTTCATGGGAGTAACTCATCCATTGAGATCTACGATGTCACTGGTCCTATAAAGGCCGATTTCAAATGTATCCAGACAAGAACAACACCATCAACCACCGTTTGCCTTTATTCTCAGTGGCACGATGTATACATTTCTCACGACTTGGAATTTACCGGCTGGTGGGAACCTCAGGTCGTGAATGACTTTCTGGAGGTGCTTCGTCGTGATGCGGATGTTGGCGTGTTTGATGTCGGTGCCAACATCGGTTACTATACACTTCTGGCGGCAAAGATGGGTCACCAAGTTGTTGCTGTGGAGCCCCTGTTGGACAGCATCCATCGAATCCACTTGGCCGCACAACGGGAGAAACTCGGCAAGAGAATAACCATTCTGAGAAATGCTGTAGCCGACGTAAGAGTGTTGAGCACGATCAGGAAAAGTGGTGACAACCAAGGTGACACACGGATCGAGTTGGGTGTAGAGTCTTGCCAGGGAGCGTGCCCTTCAACAGTTAAGACAATCCTTCTTGATGATCTGATCGAAGTGTTGCCCTTTGAAAGAGCAGTCATGAAGGTGGATATACAGGGATATGAACACAAAGCTTTTCAGCATGCAGCTGTTCTTTTCAGCCGTGTTACCGTGACTTATGTTTTCATGGAGTGGCTGGTCATGAAGGAGCATTACACAGGAACTGAGGATCTTCCGTCCGAGAGATTTCTAGTGGAGGAAATGCTGAGCTTCTTTCTTGGCCATAATTATCGACCGTATTGTCTGAGCAGTGATGGTGGCCATCCACTAGATCCCAACCTATGGCACCTCTGGCCTGATGACATAGTCTGGCATCTCTTACCCGACACAGACATCAAGACCAAATTGCTACAGAGGCATTTTCATCATTGGCCACCATAGAGTGAAAATGTTTTGTAGACGTTTATGCATTCACCATCAAGTGGCTCTGACTTCCAGCTCTACTATTTTACTTGAAAAATCATATCCTGAAGTTTAAGGCTTCATGCTCTCAGGGCAGAATACAATGACTTAGTTATTGTGAGGTTACAGCTATTGAATTTTGTATCTGTGTCTTCAATATTTATATTTCACTGCCAGGGTGACCCGTTGGGCCGGAGGTAATTTATTTAGTGCCTTTTACAAAACAACTCATTTACAATTAAAACTTGTTAAAAGGCTCTACATAAATGTTCTTATACAAATCCTGTATTAATTGAAAATAATATAGATTTATTTATCAGTAATCCTGTATTAATCAAAAATAATATAGATTTATTA
Source organism: Allolobophora icterica (assembly GCA_963556255.1). NCBI lineage: Eukaryota > Metazoa > Annelida > Clitellata > Crassiclitellata > Lumbricidae > Allolobophora > Allolobophora icterica. The sequence continues at coordinate 22,205,467 of OY744607.1, read as the reverse complement.
TTTATTAATAATCCTGTACTAATTAAAAATAATATGGATTTCTTAGTCACTTCAGTCTTGATTAACGCTTTAATGACGAGATGTACTAAAAGTGACTGGGAAACCAATACAGCTTTGTTAAAGTGTTGATGGATGGCAATCATAGCGTCTCCAGTGGCAATTGTTTTAGTGACCACACTTGTATTTGTAACAGAACATTTGCATAACCCTTCTCAGAGGCACCTGCATGCAGTTGTAATTCTAAGTGCTTATTTACTTAGCACCTCTTCAAGAAAGCTGAACAGAGGTGCTCTTCACGTGACTACACAAGACCAAACAGAATGGTCTTCAGCTGCAGCTTGCAATAATTATAGGAGCATGGAGAGTAGAAGCCATCGGTTACATGGGAAAGGCGTCTGGTGTGTTTGAAACAAATGTAATGCAATCCGCCTGAGGTGCAATCCAGCAAACTTCAATGGGTGGATTGCCCCAACATAGAATAAGCACAGACATGTAAATATCAGTGTGTGGAAGTGCAGAATGAGGTAACTTTTGCACTGTAGAACACAGCGTCTGGTGGTGATGGGCAGGGCTGTAGTCGAGGGTATACGCGGGTATACAGCGTGTATTCACCTCTAGAGACCGTATACTCACGTCACAAAATATTTATATTTATTTATATTAAAATACTGCTGCGCATACACACAAAATACTGTAGCGTATACTCACCTGTAATTTGTTCCGGAAAACTAACCGGTAGCGTATACTCGCCTCTAATTTTACCACTACAGCCCTGGTGATGAGATGACTGCTGGCAGAAATTTATTTAAATAAGCAGAAAGGAAATGTCATATACTGGTTGCAGGGCCAAGTGATCCGAATTTGTGTATACTCTGCAGCTTTACTTGTGATAGAAATGGATGATTTCCTGCTTAACAGTTTATTTCATTGAGATCCTATTCCATTGTGTTGGTTGGCTGTGATCGTGTATTACAGTTCTAATAATAGTACATTTGCTGTTAATCAATAACCGTTTCTGGGTCTCTGAGGCTTGTGATTGAGATATATATTTACATATTGACCCTGTTGCCAGTTATAGACACAGAGACCAACAGACAGAAATATATACAGATTTAAAAGGATAAAATGTGAAAATTCAATGTGTATGATGTGGTCTTTTGAATACCTAGTATGTGCCAAATACATGCTGTGATAAGAAAATATAGTGTTAAATTTCTTATAAATTCCCTGGCATTTGTTTGTACAAACCAGTTTTGCCTGCCCAGCAGCAGTTGGACCAGCATTTAAAAGATGCCAGCATATATTTGCACAAATCACTTATACTTCGGTACTAAAATACTGTATTTGCATTTCTTTTTATCATGAATACTGCTACCCACCCCGTTAAAACATGCTTGCAGGTTTTCTCAGCTTTGTCTGTTTGTGTTTGTGTGGCAAAATCGTAGCTTACACGCTGGTTTCAGCATACTGGTAACTAACTGGGACCTGGTTTATTAGAGATCGATGGTTTAAAATAGATTTCTGTCTGTTGCACATATCCTTTTACACCTTGGTGACTTTTGGAGACCGTCGTTTAAGTGAGACTCAGCGCTGAAAAGAAGTTTTATGGTACTTGCATCATGTACGTTGGTGCAAAGATTCATGTTGATAGGCAGTGCGGAAGTTCTTTTTGGATGACCCCTAAGGTGTCCACCACAATGTCTCCCCAGATTGACCCCCTTGTGTTCTGACCTGGTACCAAACTGACCAAAAAATCTGGTTCTTGCAGTCTTGTTTTGATGTAATTTAGCACCTGATGTGGCTTTTATGTGCCAATGAGAAGTTTCAGAGATCTACATTTACATTTAACTTAGAACTACATGTACACCACAGACATTCAACTGGCCAAATGACTAGCACACTTCCTTTGCATACACTTCTTTTAAGAATTAATTTTGCTCAACTGGAGTAGCCAACCTGTGGGTATGCAAATAAGGTTTTGCACGTTTAGCTTAGTGGTACAATTAAATATGGCTGTCGATTGAAGTATCATTGCATGCTTAGACAATCAATGAACCTGGGAATGTGTAAACGACAATCACTGAAGACTTCTCAATGGTTTTGTTGGAGTCTTTTTGTAAGCCTTTGACTGACATGGTTAGAATCAATTAACTTTGCAAGCCACTTGTGATGTCAGACAACATACATTCCCTCAAGCAATAACAATACAGCTGTAGATAGGCCTACATGGTAAAACCACTTTAAACTTTAGGAAAAAGAATTAGAATAATTTATGCTATACATAAATTCCAGACAAAACTAAGCAAAGAAAGATCAAAAGACCTATGAGTTAAAACGAATACATACGGTACTTAAAATACACAATAATGTAATGACAAAAAAAACAAATGTATGCAATTCAGTGTCTTACCGTATTTCATATTTACATCTGACCCACAGTACAAAATGGGAGAAGAACCTCAAATAATTTAATATCGTGAGATTCATAGATACAACAATATACGAGTCATCCATAAAGGATACCCATAAAAATTACCTACTCTGAACCCTTTCCTCCCCAAACTGTGGGCACTTTGATGCTGATGCATCCAGCGAGAGAATCCAAAGCAGTACAGACTGTCTGCTGTCTCACTGACGGCAGAGGCTGTACTGAAATAACACACTTACATTCGAATTCCTGCATTGGGCACAACCCCTTTGTCCACATTTCGGTGACCTGCTCCCCTCTTTGCAGGTATCCTTACAAGACAACACCATGGAAAACCTAACAGACTAGTATCTTTTCGTTGAAATATCCAGAGTTAATTAAAACTTTAAAAGAACAACTTCAAACAGAAGTTGTTTGCACTTTGATATTCTGCCTTTTAATAATATGACCATTATATAGGTCAAGAGTTTACACATTATTGGTCCTACAGAAGGTATATATCAACCAGTTGTGTGCAAAGCATTTAATGCGCTTCAAATTTTCTTAATTGAATTTTCATTTTTTCTGGTACATATCGGTATTTGGGATTAGTCTAGTACCAGGTCTAGGTGAAGTTATGGAAGGGAATTGCCTATTTATTATGTGCCCTTGTGGCAAAAGTCTTCAGAGCCAAGGTCCTGTGATAAAAGGGAAATCTGCTTCACTGCATCAAAACAGAACTTGACAACCATGATTAAATCAAAAGACAACCTTGACTACAAATGAACTGGAATATTTCAATAAATTATTTACATCTGAACATGAAAAACTGAAACATGAAAGTAACTTGATATGCTTTAGTCAGACCTTTAGAAATGAGTTGAAAGCAACAAAATATAAAATTTATACCAGGCTATGTAACATGAGTTCTAATGAAGCAGAATAACAATGCTTTTTGCAACTTTGCAATTCAGTTGCTCGCCAACCTTACCTAGGATAACTGATGACAGCAAATGTTATGATATTGTAAGGTAGCCTTTTAGTTTAAAACATAAATGCACAAACTACTATTATTAGCAGACCACTAAGCATTTGTACATGGGTCTCCTTTATCTCAATTGCACTTAGTTGAGCGTATTGAGTCTCTATCTAAGTCTCTCCATTCCTGGATGTCCTCAAATCGTCTCTGTCTTAATGCCTCCAAAACCCAGTTCATTTGGTTTGGCTCCCCTCAACAGTTGCTGAAGATTGATTTCGCTCTCCTCTTGGATATCTTTCCTCACTACTCCTTTTCATCAAGTGTACGTGACCTGGGTGTTACGCTTGATAGCTCTCTCTCCTTCAAAGATCACATCTCTAACCTCACACGTGTTTCCTACTTCCACTTAAGGCGTCTCAGGGCTGTTCGACGATCTGTCTCTTCCTCTGTTTTCACAACACTGGTCCATGCTTTCATTTGCTCCAGAATTGACTACTGCAATTCGCTTCTAATTGGTCTTCCTAAGGTCCGTCTCATGCCTCTGCAGTCAGTCCTAAATGCAGCTGTGAGATTAATTGCCCGTCTGCCACGCTACTCACGCATTTCATCCTTCATGTTTGAGCAACTGCACTGGCTTCCTCTCTCTGCACGTATTAAGTTCAAATCCTTATTCTGGTGTCAAAGACACAGCGGGGTCTCGCCCCCAAATATTTAATTGATGTAATTCACCGGCCACTGGGAGCGCCTCTGAACGGTTCACCCTACTAGAGGCGCTTTATAAATGTTTAAATACAATACAATACAATACAATACTAAGCACAAACTACTATTATTAGCAGACCACTAAATGACTAACATTCTTACAACACATATTGCTTTTTTGACATTACCAACACTTTTCAGACTAATATTTTCACAGACAACAGATTCACAATGTACTCACTATATAACTACATTCTTCAATTAACATGATGCATAAAGAAAGGCTTATCAAGTCACAGATGGATCAAAAAGTTGAATAAGATGGTAAATTTACCATGGCCAGATTGGCCATTTGGATCCACCCTGGCAGTCCTCCCTAACTATTTTTGTATTTTTTGGCCAGTGCTGTGAATTGTCCTCTCTTTTCTGCAAAAAGAAATCTGAATGCTTTTCTTGTGTTCGTCTCCTTAATGTTTTAAATGCAACCTGCACACAACAGCTATACACTGTTCTTATTCAGTTCTTATACCGCCCAAAGTTTCTGTCCCTAAGGGTCATGAATGTTTATGATTTGAGTGAATTGGAGTGTATTTATAATAACACAAGGCTGCCATCAACGAAATCTCAATTAAAAAGCCGGTTAAGGTAAATATTTCAATGACTCGGTCGTTTGCATACTATTCAATGGACACAACTTCAATACTTATTGGTGCACAACAAGGATACATGCTACAAGGATAATTTCGGATACAAGGGCATCATGTAAAATTGAAATAAAAGTAATTGTACAGTGAAGTTCTAGACAAGGACAGTTTGTTAATCAACACAACTAAAAATATAGATATGCAAAGAACTAATTATTTTATGTCTACTGGCCTATTGACTGTGTTTCCTGCAAATTTACTTTTCCGACTTTGTAAGGGTTTTCTCAAGCATGGTCACATTTCTTATGAACTTGTCTGTGAAAGCTTTTCTGCTTCCCTATAAGTCAGTTTCATATTTGCAATATTTGAGTAAAGATGCACACTGACTGGCATACAAGGCATATAGAATGGCCAAAATAAAAACCATTTGAAAAGGTATTTCGTCAAAACAGTATGCGAGGAAGTCATTGATAACCTTGATGGAACATTAAAAACACAACTTTGGCGACAAATATGAATTGATAATTTCAGGTCACAAGATTTCAAGAAGGTATGTATATATATATATATATATCTATATATATACATGCATGTAGTTCAGTTAAAAGCCGACACACACAAAATATTCGAAAGCCAAAACACAAAATATTTGAAAACAGATCTAATAGTGGCACAGTATTATATTAAACATCAACAACTTAAATCTGTACCTTGTGCGGCTGAGATACTTTCAGTTGGCATGTAAAAGAAATGTAAAACAACTAGCAACAGCTATGTGTATAGATCAAGTAATACTCTTCTTTGCTTTCTCTGACTCAAATTGTAATATAACATATACATGCAACTTGTATTACAATACCTCCGTAAAATTTTTCCGACATATAATATCACTAAAAGAAAAGTGAGAGGACTGAAAAAGGGTTATTCTGATTAGTGCACATATATACAGTGATACCAGTTCCACTGTAGTTCAAAGGCGGCCATAACTTACACCAAGATCCAGCACATAAATGTGCTTTTGTAGTACCACATCCAGATCCAGCACAGAAATGTGCTTTTTAGAGCACTTCTGTGTATATCCATGTATTTGGCCTAAGTTTGGCATTTAGCAAGAGGGCAGACAAACAAATTACTGAGATTTCAGTTGTTTATACATGTATGTCTTCCAGTGTATGCCATCAACCCCAACTGGTAGCGTTGGCAGTGGCAGAACAAAATTGATGAGACAGTATGGGCCAAACACTTGCTGAAATCTTGTCATCACAGAACTGTTTGTTTTGTACGTTCGAATGTTCTTCGCTGCTTCGTAAGATGTCTGCTCCCGAAAGACGATGCAGATCTCCCAGAGAAAATATCCGAACGACATTCCAAAAGTCATCACACAGGTGAACAGCTGCAGAGAAAGGAGTACATATCCAAGCGACAGGCTTCCAGAAAGCCACTGGAACACGGCTACCACTGGAATATAGCGGCAGTACTGAGTCCAGTGGGAATATGGAAACGTGGACCCGATGTAGGACATGATAAGTATGATTGCGTACAGGGTGCCCAATGCCACGTAGAAGTTCAGTACAATGAAGTATCTCTGGTTGCTGAGGCCAATGCAAGAAGCGGTGAAATAGCAGTGATGGTCACGCTTCAGTATGCACATGCTGCATATTTTGCAGTGGTAAGCCCTGGGCGGAACGGGTACCTGGCAGGTAGGACAGGTGAGCATCTCTTCTATCGGAATGACGGGAAACTCGTCACGGCCCTGTTGCGCGCTGGCAAGGCTGCGCTGGATGCGTCGAACCGTGACCTTCGACATTTCTTTCATCGAGCACAGACCCCAGTTTATGACGAGCTCAGCAAAGATGAACCAGACGAGTGCCTTGAGCAGCAGACTCTGCCAAAGCGTCATTCCAGGGTCCACCTCTGGCAGGTAGACGAACAGAGCCGTGAAGACAAGGCTAACGCTTGCGAACCAAAAGAAGGCTACTGCCAAGCGATTGGCTACACTCGGTTCCGGCTTAAATATCTTGTCCCTGGTATTCCAATGATCACGCCATTTCTCCCGCAGACCTATATCCTCAGGCGCATCCATGACGATTATGAAATCCCGAATGTAATCTATTTTTGAGTAATGTTGATTCTGCCAACGAAATGCTATCCGTAACATGAAATTGCACCTGCCCAGGTATACTGACCGTCGGTCTTCGCTGTAATTGATTTTCTCGGGCGCGTTGCTATGCGAGCCTTGACAACGGCCATCTGAACCATAGAATTTAGACTGCGAAAGAGAATAGACAAAGCGTATTCCTCCGCCCTCCAACGCTTTTGGTTAAATATATCCACTTCGTTTTCTATCCATGTAATCCGTCGTTCAGTTTTCAAGGTTATATGGTATGAATTACGAAAGAATATTTATAGCAAATTGTGTAGGTCTACATTTCGCAAGATTTATGATTAGCACCAAATGGAAGATGAAGGACAGTGGCTGCGAGTGGCACAGCAAAAAAGTTTTGGGTCTCGGTTCAGTTGCATAATGATCCTTCAAAATTCGCCGTTGGGGTCTGTGATTTCAATACAGTATAATCAGTGGTTAAAATGGTTTGGGCGAACCAAAGAAGTTTTATTGGAACGCATGCATGAGCAGTGGGTACGCAAGCAAAGAATTTCGAGAGCAGTGTGAACGCGGGTCCCACCGTTCCCACTCCACTGTAACCCCTGAGTATAATACTTACAAATATGATTCTCTACGACCGACCGGAACTCAATTACCATCTCGGTCACCGATTCATTCAACCGGAGTTATAGGAATATTAACCCCAATGCAACAGAAAGAAGACCTTAATATTAATAGGCCTAATATAAATAAGCAGAAATGTAGCCAGGATGTCAGTAATTGGATGTAGGTCATGTTACGCTTCTCTCATTTGCTGCCTCCAACTAATTAATGACGTCACAATGACCAATGACATTACAAACTAGTTTAAACTCAATCAATCAATGAAATCATTGAAAATGATCACTTCGTTCAAAGTCAATTTCAATAGGGCCTAATATTATCGTAAACGGCTGCTCTTTTCACCTAACGGCTTAAAACGCGCTTAAAATCACTTAATTATGTCGCTAAAACGCTGAATCGAAACAACTTAACGGGCCACAAATATAACGAAGTTATCTGAAAACGGACCAGAAACGGCATTCGCGACTTGATTTGATATAGCGCCGATATATAAACAGCATTGACGTACGTCGATAAAACGCTGAAATGAGATAGTTTAACGGGTTCAACGGCCCAATTGACGGTCAAGTTACTTAAACGGGATTAAACCAGGGCATATTTTAACTGTATAACTAGTGGGACAAATGTCCCAGTAGTTTTAAGATTTGTCCCAGTAGTTTGGGTGCTCTGTTCCATGTAAAGTGGCCAAAACGGGCTCCATTTGGCAGCAAATGCTCTAAAATGCATTGCCGTGGCCAACTTTGTCCCAGTAGTCCAAATCCGTTAAAATATGCACTGGATTAAACTTAATTATTACTTACGTTGCGAAAACGCTTAAACTGGTTACTTAGACGCCAAAACATATTCAATATGTTCCGCTAGGCCTACTACTATTATTATTATTATTAATATTCTTTATTGAAAAACCAAAAGCGAACCGCACATTGGTGAACAAGTATAGAAAAAAATATAAAACATAAAAATAATAAGAAGATAATAATATTTGGAAAAAGGAGTGTAAATTTGACAAAAATTAAATATTACTAGGCTAACTATAGGCCTAACACTACCGGTACATCGAAAGCATCATAATAGTAGAGAAATTTAAAAATATAACTAGGCCCTGTTATCTAAAATGGCTAGCAGGTTTACTAATTAAACAAACACCAAAAAGCATCCTAATAATAAAGCTTTTTCTAACCAGATTATCAGAATGGGGTAAAGTAAGATTGTGGCCTCTGGGGCGCAACAGATATTATCCTGTTAATTTAATTTGAGGCAATAAATCATGAAGGACATGACCATTAAAGCTTCTTATGGCTAAGAAGAGACGGGTATCAGCTTGTTGAAAGAGTTGAGCATAACATAACATAACATAACATAACAAGGGTTTTAAGCAGTCTTGTTGTCAAGACCTTAAACCTCAAGACCAAGACCAAGACCTTGAACCTCAAGACCAAGACCAAGACCTTGAACCTCGAGACCAAGACCAAGACCAAGACTTTGAACCTCGAGACCAAGACCAAGACCAAGACCTTGAGCCTCAAGACCAAGACCAAGACCAAGACCCAAAAAATCGAAATCAGGTCAAGACTTCTAAAAATTGTAAAGTCGGAATATTCGCTATTTTAATGAAAACATGAGTTTTATTTTATTCAAGCAAATAAACTTTAAATGCAAACTGCAGAGAAATCCGAATTTGTATTCAAAAGTCCTTCATGCAAACTCTAAATACCAAATGCCTTTTGTATTTTATAAAAACCAATTCGCTCAGAATTTTCTGACCAAGACGTGCCTGGTGGGCCTCATAAAAATTCCGCCATGTGAAAAAATACGTTCTGCAGGTGCTGAAGTCGCTGACACACACAGAGTAGCTTTTCAAGCACTGGATGTAAATGTACAGATAGTGAGTCCTTTTGAAATCTGCCCATGGTTTATCATAGGCCTACCGTCTGATACAGAATAACTGTTGCTGCTGCCAATGGGTTTTTCTGACCAACATGACTTGTATCCATCCATAGATATTGGTCGTATGATGCAAGCAGGCTTGATACAGAATTCTTGAGTTCTGTAAAATGACTGTTCATATTAACAGCCGGTCTTGGTCTTGGTCTTGCGAGACCAAGACCAAGACTTTGAACCTCAAGACCAAGACCAAGACCAAGACCTTGAACCTCAAGACCAAGACCAAGACCAAGACCTTGAACCTCAAGACCAAGACCAAGACCAAGACTTTTAAAAACGAACTCGAGTGCACTCGAGACCAAGACCTTGGTCTCGAGGACAACAAGACTGGTTTTAAGTGGTTCAGAAGACGTGTAGTCTGTGTTAGAACCACTGCAAATTTACCTCGAACGCTTAATAGCCCAATTTTCCTAGCTTCTTCTTAAAAGCTGTTATAGTGTCCACTGAGACAGTACTATCGTCCAAACCATTCCACAGGTCTACAACTCTTGCACTAAAGAATTTCTGCCCTAATGTTCCCTTCGGCCTCTTAAATAATTTATACCTGTGTCCCCGAGTTGCCTTGTTCGGTGCTAATTCAAAGAACCTCTCCCACTGCAGTGCTTCCTTTCCAGTGATAATCTTATAAGCTTCAATCAGATCTCCTCTGCTCCTCCTTTTCTCCAATGTTGTTAGTCCACACCTTTTCAACCTTTCTTCATAGCTCAGATCCTTGTAGCCCCAAATCATTTTCGTAGCTCTTCTTTGTACTTTCTCCAGTTTTTCCATGTCCTGTTTCAGGTATGGATTCCATACCTGGATGCAGTATTCCAACTGTGGCCTAACCAGTGATTTGTACAAACCTTATTATTATATCTTTGTCTCGGGTGACTATTGTCCTTTTTACCATACCTAAAGTTGAATTAGCCTTTTTTGCTGCTTCAGCACATTGCCTTGAAGGTTTTGCACTCTTGTGCATAATCACTCCCAAGTCCCTTTCTTCATCACTCACTTTCAACACCGTGCCCCCATTTCATATGAAAACTCGTTGTTTCTCCTCCCCATATGCATCACTGAGCACTTTTCCAAATTGAAGAGCATTTGCCAGTCTTGTGACCATCTGAACATTCTTCTTAGATCTTCCTGCAGTATCTCTGCTTCTTCTTCATCATCCACTGCTCTACATAGTTTTGTATCATCCGCAAACTTAGAAATTTTAGATAAAATCCCATCGTCTATGTCATTAATAAAAAGTACGAAAAGCAGTGGCCCAAGCACTGATCCTTGTGGCACTCCACTTAGCACTGTCGTCCAGCCAGAATGTTTATCACCTATGCCCACCTTTTGTCTTCTACCTGATAACCAGCTTTGAATCCATCTTAGTACCTGCCCTCTAATCCCACCTGCTTGTAACTTTTTGGCCAGCCTTACATGAGGTACTTTGTCAAATGCTTTGGCAAAATCTAAGTAAATTACATCTACAGGTTTTCCCTCGTCAATCCTCTCATAGACCTCGTCAAAGAACTCCAACAGATTTGTCAAACACGAACGGCCTTTGGTAAATCCATGTTGACTGCCCTTTATAATATCATGCTCATTCAAATGTTTCACTATGTTATCCTTGATAATTCTTTCCATGACCTTGCACACCACACTGGTTAAACTGACTGGTCTGTAGTTACCTGGTTCACTTCTATTTCCCTTTTTAAACAGTGGCACTATGAGTGCATCCTTCCATTCCCGTGGTACCTCTCCAGTCTGCATTGATTTATTGAAGATCTGGGCTAATGCCTCTCCAATTTCCTCCCTCACTTCATGTAAAATTTTGGATGGAGTTCATCTATGCCCGGACTCTTGTCGGTTTTTAGTCTTTTCAGTTGCTCCACCACATTTTCCTTAGTAAACAGTACCTGTGTTAATCCCTTCTCGCCACAATCTACAAATATTTGGTTGGGCTCAGGTACATTTCCTAATTCTTCTAAAGTAAACACTGAGCTGAAATATTTATTGAGTACTTCAGCAGCTTCCACATCATCCACTATAACTTCTCCCATTCCTTCTTCTTTTTTCAATGGCCCAATCCTGTCTTTCCTCTTCTGCTTACTTCTGACATAGTTGTAGAAACTCTTACTATCCTCCTTTACATTCCTCGATAACTTCTGTTCAAAGTTTTGTATTGCTTTCTTGTTTGCATTATTGCAGCTATTTCTTTTATTCACATACTTGTTTCTTAAATTCTCAAGTCTGGCAACACTCTCTTGATCCAAATCCAGTCCCTTCTTTGTTTCCTTCTTCAACTTCTGTAAATTCTTCCATGCTTTGTGCTTTGCCCTTCTCTTTCTTTGAACCTCACATGTTACCCAAGGCCTCTTCTTATTGGTTCTTTTGTGCTTCGGTATGTTTTCTTCGATAATCTCCCTCATACGTTCTCTGAACTTCTCCCAAGCATCATTCACTCCCATGCCCTTTATTTCACTTACCAAATCCCTTTCCTTCAGCATCTTCCTAACTAATTCATAGTCTGCCTTAAAGAAGTTGGGTCTTGTCACATAGGCTTTTACTTCTTGGGTCTGCTCCATTACTAATTCCCATCTCACAACCTGATGATCACTAGCGCCCTGAAATGTTCATGATTTGAAGGCTTCGGAGCACTGCATTTAACGTAATTTGTTGTACGGCAAACTAATTTATGTATAGCTTTAAGGAGTTCTGTTGATCTTATAGTAGGTAGGTGGCAATTCATTGGAGTTCCTAACGATGAGCAGGAGTTTCTAACTGACCAGAGAACAGTAAGGTTGATGTGTATCAGCAATGTGTATCGACAAACTTACAATAAATAAGCTTGAAAAGAAAAGCTAAGTAAGGTCGACAAGTCGAAATATATCGCGTCATTAAGTTGAGAAAAGGTCATGGATATTAATGATGACTCAGTAGACGATTCTGCATCTAGTTTCGATACCAGCAGGTCAAGAATTGCAATCAACCAGATGATGAAACTAAAGATCATATTGTGCAATTTGGTTGAAATCAACTTGTGATGAACTTGAATCGAACGTTATAGTTAAGAGATTTTCGTAGTAAACTACCAGTGTTTAATCTAGACGTCTTTTGGGGGGGAAATTTCCCCCCCCCAGGATTGAAGTTTCCCCCCCCCCAGAACTCAGCAATATTGTAAGGCAGAGACCATTTTGGGGGGAAATTCCCCCCCGAGAAACCTTGTTTCCCCCCAGAACAGGGGGACTAGATTACACACTGGTAAACTACCAACATTAGCTGTGATCGTTATGGTGTTTCAGGCAGAGCAGCTGCTGAGATAACACCTGCGGTGCTGCAGGATTTCGGTATCATATAATGTTGATTTGTCAAATGTTATTGAACAAAATAAAATTAGACGTGAACAACAAAATAAGAGTAACGAGCTGGAAGGCTTGAACAACGTAGCTGATTTACACGGTTTATTTTTTTGATGGTCGAAAAGATACACCTCGAGGACATAATTCAATGAAGGAAATAAGTAGGCCTACTATCGATGAGTTGCTATCGAGGAACGCTTATCTTTGTTAAAGAAACCAGGTTTGACTTACGTCGGACATGTATCCTCACGACTGGGTCAGCCTTGAAAATTGTTAACCACATCGGAGCATATACTTTCACCACATACATCGCCAGCATTTCAAGCTCTAGTGATGGTTTGCAACTGCCAATGTACAATTGCAATATTCTATTCGCAGTTGTCAACCACCGCAAGTGACTCGATGTCCAAGTGTCTTTTTTTAGATAGGCCCTAAATTCAACGAGCACTAGCCTCTAATGACCGCGTTACTAATGTCCCACAAATATCACCGGTCAATGCTTAGGTTAGTTAAAGTTGCAGATGGAAAATCCGATTCAATTTTATCAATGCACACTACTTGTAACTGTTCACAAAATAACCCGTTACCAATTGGTCCAGAGAAAGCACGGTGGCCGCCTGTTGCTGCATATTAACTGATGACTCGTTAACAACATCCACTTGTTAACCACTTTTATTACTAATGTAATAAAATTTGAATGTTGGGAATGCGTCATATCGTGAAAGCCAGGAAAACTGTATACGGTCTGGAATTTGAAATTCGTTGTTCCAGTGCTATAGTTTGTTGCATATGATTACTATACACTGAACTCATTGGCTGGCAAACATGCGTTACAGCAGAGTTTTTCAAACTGTGGTCCGCGGACCCCTGGGGGTCCGCGAAGGATTTGGCGGGGGTCCGCGAGAGCTTTCTGAAAATAATGTGATGCTTAACACTGTATGGTTTTATCATTAACAGCCTGTGTTTTCAAATTCATACGCTACTTATAGTGTGCCTGTAACTGTATGATCCACAAGGATCCAATTGGGTATTCGATCACACCAGTTTTGTGATGCTGCTGATAGTTATTCTTTGCGTACTATGGCCTACAGTGACGTAAATAAGATGTAGGCTTATGGTCACGTTGCATTTCTAGCCTAATAACACGTGTGTTTTTATAAAATTTAATATAGGGCCTATAATTTCTGCTAATCGACTGCCAATCATTTCTGCACCCAATGTAAGCGCGATGTATGTGAAGCCTTCATCAGAAGTAGGCCTACAACTAGAATCCATTTTAAAAAGTTTAAGATATTCACAAAACAAACTTTGAAAGCCTACAAGTGACGGTGTTCCATAGTTATTGCAGGGAGTTAATAACAATTTATTTAGTGTTACTTTTTATATTATAATAGTCCTCAGCGTCATAAATAAGCAAGCGTGTATTGTGGAAATAGTTTATCTGCCTGTTATTTTTTATTAAATTTTAAGAATAGGGGCCTAAATTTTGCTTTGTAAATACTGGGGGTCCGCGAGCTATGCCTAGAAAAAATAGGGGTCCCTGGTCCAAAAAGTTTGAAAACCTCTGCGTTACAGAACCACCACTAATGTTGGAAGTATTTGATGAAGACATATGATGGAATTTGTAGCGACGCACGCGGCAGATCGCTACAAATTGCATCATTTGACTTTCCTTGGTTCCCATGCCACACCTAGGCAGAGGAGCATTGTTTTAAAGTAGTGACTGAGGCTGCAGTCTGCGGCATCAAAGCTAGGGACGGTTTCATAAGAACAAGATTGGATTTCAGGGGAATAATGCCGACTTTTAACACTAAGAAAGAATTCGCATAACTTGATTGTCGCGGTCTACGCGGGTGCATGCATCAAGGGAAGAAAACCGACGCGTCAACAAGCTTGTTTACAACGCACGGAAATTTCTGCAGCAAGCTGTCAACATTAATTCGGTGCATGCAACAAGGATATACGTGTTCAGTAGGACTTTCCAGGGAAAAGTACAGTGACGTCACAGAACGTTCTGGAATCCGGGAGAACTCTATATAAGATAGACCTGATGTACATTGGGGGCCTTTTGACGAAGATTTGTAAACGTTGAAACATTGATCGTATGACGTTCAATCGAGACCAGCCAACCTGTGTGCTGTCTACGATTGTGATATTTGATAGACGAGTTGACTTACTTTACACTTAATCGACTTTATTTTTAATTAAAGATCTTTTAATAGTTCCTTCGTTGGTTCGTCGTTGCGATCGAAGGAGTCGACCGCGACATTATTGGTGTCAGAAGTGGGATCATCGGTGTTGGATCCGGTGAAGAAGACGCGAGCCGGCGGAGGAAAGAGTCAAACCGGAGGATCAAGAGACGGTCTGTTCCAGACAGCGAGCGGATCGAGACGCCTTTCTACCGTGGGAGACGGGTGAATCGGCATACGACAGTCGGACGGACGAAGTGCGTCGTTCGGCTGAGACAGCAGAAGACAGCAGTCAACATACGGGTAAGATCCTAGGTGTTGTCGTGGCTGAGAAGGAGAAAAGAGAGTGGAGTTGCAGCCGAGTGGGAGGCAGCCATTATTTCTCTTTCAATATCTGCTGATTATTTCTTTGAAATTTGATCCATTGTTGTGATCGAGGCCAGACTTGCGTGAGCTTGTATAGTTTTTGCGTACTTGGCGAGTGTACTTCTTTGGATACTGCATAGTTGCACTTTGGGTTGTGGAATTTTCCTTTTGTGTGGCGGGTTTGCCGCGTGGTGTCTGTTTTTTTTTGTTGATTGTTGTTGACTGACTGTTTGTAAAAATGGAAGCGTTGACAACAGAGATGCAAGCGAATGTTCGCAAAATGTCGTCTGAGCGCCTTAGGGTGTATCTTATGAAGGCAGGAAGGGACGATGATGATGTTATGTCATGGGATCGAAATCAATTAATGGAAGAATGGGCCATGGAGATTGGAAAAGAGGAAGAGGAATTTAAGGGTAGTCCAATATCTCCAACAGGAGTGGATTACGAGCTGCAGAAGCGCCGTCTGGAGTTCGAAATCCGTAAATATGAAGAACAAAGGGAGGAAAAGAGGAGAGAGGAAGAAAAGAAAGAACAAAGGGAGAAGGAAGAAAGAGAAAGGGAGGAACGGAAGGAGAAGGAAGAAAGGGAGGAACGGAAGGAGAAGGAAGAAAGGGAGGAAAAGAGGAGAGAGGAAGAAAAGAAAGAACAAAGGGAGAAGGAAGAAAGAGAAAGGGAGGAACGGAAGGAGAAGGAAGAAAGAGAAAGGGAGGAACGGAAGGAGAAGGAAGAGAGAGAAAGGGAGGAACGGAAGGAGAAGGAAGAAAGAGAGAGGGAGGAACGGAAGGAGAAGGAAGAAAGGGAGGAAAAGAGGAGAGAGGAAGAAAAGAAGGAACGGAAAGAGAAAGAAGAAAGAGAAAAGAAGGAACGGAAAGAGAAAGAAGAAAGGGAGAGGAAGGAAAAGCAGGAAGAACGAAATGTTAGAGATTCTTTAGCAAGTCGTACTAAGCGTTATAGTGATGCCCTTAAGAATATTCTTTGGAAATTTCCTTCCGACCCTATAGAAATTCCAGGTTTCTTTGATCACTTGGATGGTTTGTTTAATGTGTATGAGGTGGATGAAGATGTTAGAGCAAAATTATTGCTAGCCATTTTAAGTGAAAGAGCTAAGGCATTAACCATGCGCCTTACTGAGGCACAGCTCCATAACTACAAATTCCTGAAGGAGTTTTTGCTAAGGGAGTTTAAGATAAGCCCTTCAAATCTTAGAGCCCGATTTTGGTCGTTGCACAAAGCATCGGACGAATCATTTACGATCTATTCATCCAAATTGCGTGTGGCTCTTATGTATTATTTGAAAAGTAGAAAGATAACTGATGAGTTTGATAAACTTGTAAGTTTATTGGTTGCGGATCGGCTTAAGGAGTCCTTGTCGAAGGCTTGTTTAGATTATATCTTGGCCCAAGAAAAAGAGGAGTGGTTGAGCTGTGAAGACATAGCTAATGCGGCTGACATTTATGTAGCGTCGCATGATGGTGGGAATGACTTAGTATGCCGTAGTCATCCGACACCGAAGTATAACAATTGGATGAGAGGTCAACCACATGTTCAAGTCAATAACCAGACAGCTCAACCCAAGTCTCCCAAACCGGAAATAAGGGGTGAAGCCAAGATAGGTGCGAGGGTGTCTCAGGAGGAGGCCAAGGTAAAGGGTCTCTGTTTCCTATGTCATCAGAAGGGTCATAGGGCAAGGGAGTGCCAGACCAAACCAAGTTCTAAAAAGGTGAGTACTTGTATATCTGGGAACTCAACTGAAGAAGTGACCGACTTATTTGTTGAGAAGGTCAACGTGTTGCATGAGATACCTGAACAGGTAAAGCAAGGGAATTTATTGGATAATTCTAAACCAATAGGGTTGGAAACTGCTGTAAGGGTATACGAGAATAGTATTGATGGATTACACGAGAGGTCGTATATCAATGTACAGATTGAAGATCTCCCTTCTCAGCCAGCATTATCTGATTCAGGAGCAGAAATTTGTTGTATTGATAAGAAATTAATTGAGTCACTAAACTTACCCGTGATTAAACGGATTAATATAATTGGTTTTCATGGAGAAGGATGTAAGGCAGATGTAGTATACCTACAAATGAAATTAGCTAATTCAATGGAAGGAACGACGAACATTGCGCCATCTTTGTGCGTCATGTTCGCTGCAGTCCCTGAACTAAATGAACGGGTTATTTTGACACCCCATGTTGTGGACCTATTAAGGGATAGTTCGCAATATGTAGTGATGGTAGCTGGCGTAGGTCGATGTGTACAAATAAATAAAGGGGCAGAAGAAGATAACTTAGGAGTTAATATCGAGAAAAGTAACAGCAACGAATCCTTGCCGTCAGAAGTGAATCATCAACTAGTTGCTCCTGAGAATATTCAGGAGCAACTAGTTGATGATTCAGATAATTTTCTTGATGTTGAGTCAACAGAGTTCAAGTCTGATGAGGGAGTAGCGAATAATGATACTTTATTGCGTGAGCAACAGAATTGTCACAATCTTATATCTTGCTGGCAACAAGCGAGACAGAATAAAAATAATTTCTTTATAGATAATAACCTCCTGTACCACAAAGGGGAAATTATGGGACATAAGGTTAATCAATTATGTTTACCGGAAGATAGAATCGAGGTTGTCTTGCGAGTAGCACACGATGCCCCATGTGCTGGGCACATGGCTTTTAAGGCAACGAGAGCCAGGATCAAATTAAACTTTTGGTTTCCAAGAATGGATGAGAGGATTCGCGAATATTGTGCGTCTTGTCAAATTTGTCAACTAAGAACTCCAGTTAAAGTGGCAGATCGAGTCCCGATCACTCCTATTCCGAGGGCGGATGAACTCTGTTTTAACCATCTAAATATGGATTGTATTGGCCCTATGGTAGTGACTGGAGAATCCAACAAATCGAAACCCCAGTACAATTATGCTTTGGTTCTGGTGGACAAATTTTCTCGTTGGCCGATGGCGTATCCTCTTAGATCGCTGAATGCAAAGGGAGTTTGTGAAGCTCTGTTGCAAGTTTTTACAACTTTTTCTATTCCAAGGATCATCAGTTCTGATTGTGGTACCAACTTTACCAGTCGTTTGACGAAAGAATTCTTGCGGCGAATGGGTTGTAGTCCCAGATTTAATACCCCTGGACATCCTGAGGCAGCTGGATTGGTTGAAAGATGCAACCAAAGCTTGAAAACCATGATCTTTAAGCTTGCTCAATCTGATCCTCGTGGATGGCACCAATTGTTACCGTTTGTTCTGTGGAGCCTTAGAGAAAAACCTTCAGGCACGACTCATATTTCGCCATTCACTATGGTTTATGGAACTCTTCCTCGGGGTCCACTTAGTGTGTTGAAGGAATCGTGGGCTGGCGAACGAAAAGTACCTCTTAACTTAGGTAAATCACCCGAAGAGTATCTCCAATCACTGAAGGAAAACCTCGAATTCGCGAAAGTTTATGCAGATTACTATAGTGATATAGAAACAAAGCGGTATGCAGATTATTATAACTTGCGTAGTACTGACAGAAAATACGAAGTTGGAGATAAAGTAGCAGTATTAGCACCAGATTTTGGTAGTTCTAAATTTTATAGTCGATGGCAAGGACCTGCTACCGTAGTCAAGGTTAAATCCCCATATTCTTATATAGTAGAAATAGAGGGAAAACAAAGACATTTACACGCAAATAAGATCAAGCGATACCATGAACGACTCGAACAAGCGATGATCAATAGCTGTTCAGTAATTGTTGATCAAGATGAAGAATTTGGTATAGTAGAGGTTGTAGATCAGGAAGAACGTGATCAAATAAGCCCGAGTAAGCGAATTGATCCTCTGATTATAGCGCATCTTTCGCAAGAGGAACAGAAGCAACTTTTTGAGGTTTTGGATCGGCACTCGGCAGTATTTGTGGATAAACCTGGGTATTGTCCAGTATTAGAACATGAAATTAAGATAACTCATGATTTCACTCCTAAGCGTTTAAGGGCATATAAAGTACCTGAGCTACTTAAACCTGAAGTACAACGCCAGATAGAAGAAATGTTGGCATTAGACATCATTCGACCATCGAAAAGTGAAATGGCCAGTCCGGTAGTTTGCGTTTTAAAGGGACCCAAAGGTCAAAATGGCGTTCGATTGGCAATTGATTATCGCCATGTTAACAAATATTCTCTAGGTGATTGTTACCCGACCCCAGACATTGCTGACGTCTTACAAAAGGTGGGACGGGCAAAGTTTATTAGTGTTTTCGACGCGAAATCGGGGTATTGGCAAATTCCAGTTCGGAAAGAACATCGATGGCTTACGGCATTCGTATGTGATGCAGGACTTTTTGAGTTCACAAGAATGCCGTTTGGACTCAAGTCCGCTAGCAATACCTTTATTCGTGCTATGACCCAAGTTTTACATCCAGTGCGAAGTTTTACCGAACCATTCGTCGATGATATGGCAGTGGTTTCAATGAATTGGAATGACCATTTAGAACATCTAGAGAAATTCTTGCAAACTATTGAGGAAGCAGGACTCACTTTGAATTTAAGAAAATGTAATTTTGCACAAAACAAAATAAAGTTTGTTGGCCATATAGTAGGGTCAGGTTGTATTGAACCTGATCCAGGTAAGATCGCTACGATCAATGATATCCATCCTCCAACAACAAAGAAAGAAGTTAGAAAGGTTATGGGTTTTTTCAGTTATTTTCGAAATTTTATACCTGCTTTAGCTGAAAAAGCACGGATAATAACTGATTTGACACGAGATAACATACCTACGAAGGTGCCTTGGGAGCAAAAGCATCAAGAAGCACTAGATAAGTTAAAGGATGATCTCAGTAAAGCTACACAGTTGCATACCATTGATTTCACTAAGGAATTTGGTTTAAGTGTTGACGCAAGTGCCACCGCGGTCGGGTGTTGCTTGTTTCAGTGGACCGAAGAAGGTCAAGAAAAACCAATTGCTTTTGCTAGTCTTAAACTTACAGATACACAGATGCATTGGTCTACAATTGAGAGAGAGGCTTTCGCAGTAATTTGGGCACTTAAACGATTCAAGTCATGGATATTCTTATCAAAGATAATCATTTATTCAGATCATAATCCTTTGTCTTATCTCACAGATGCAAGCCCTAAGAGTGCGAAACTGACTCGTTGGGCGTTAGCATTGCAAGAGTTTGACGTGGACTTTCGATATCGTCCTGGACGTCAGAACACGGTGGCTGATTTCCTCTCTCGGTTGTGACTCGGATGGTGAAGGGGGGAAATGGCCCGACACACAAGGATCGAGCCCGCAAATTGTGTGGATAAGTTGACTAACTGATGTGTTTTGTTTTGGTTGTATATGCTGTGTCGAGATGGAGTCTGGAGGCCCGGCTTGATCGTGATGACCCGTTCGAGATGGTGCTGAAGACG
Source organism: Allolobophora icterica (assembly GCA_963556255.1). NCBI lineage: Eukaryota > Metazoa > Annelida > Clitellata > Crassiclitellata > Lumbricidae > Allolobophora > Allolobophora icterica. Next base: position 22,184,779 of record OY744607.1, on the reverse strand, counting down.
TGTCATCATCTGAGGGCGGAGGGAATGTCGCGGTCTACGCGGGTGCATGCATCAAGGGAAGAAAACCGACGCGTCAACAAGCTTGTTTCATAGACATCTATTATTACTTAGACCAATGAACGCCTCGGCGCAGCCGAGCTAAAATTGACGCAGTGGCGCTCTTGGAATTGTGGGTAAATAGTTGGCAGAACGCTGCCGACTCGTTCGCTTTCCCGTGCGATGTACGTTACTAGCGTGAGCTCATTTAGCAGCATCTTACTGCAAATATGTGAAATTTTAAGCTTTAATAAGCAGGTCTACTGTTCATATATAAATTTTACCAAGTTAATTAGCAGACGCAATTGTTTGGTAATTACCAGCTGCTGCATACGACGATCCATTGAGTTCATAGGCCTAGTCATAGATGGGCCTAGTAGTGAGGAGGCTAAGGTCCAAAATGGCAGTGCATTGTTCATCGTCGGAACACAATAAAATCGTTGAAAGAAAACGTGCTAAAAATGCACATGTTCCAGAGTTGATGCAGAACCCGATACTTTACTGAAAAGCAGAATATATGGTTTTTGCCAACATACCGTGTTCCTCAGCGGATTACGTACAAACTGTGCCTGATCACCATAGGCGTAGACTCTGGGGGGTGAGGTGGGGGAGAGGGGCAGCCGGGGCACTTGCCCCCCAATAATTGAGATGGACTGTACATCCAATGGAATAAGTGTAGAAAAGGTGACCAAACCCCTCCCCCAATATTTTGGACAAGTTTACGCCAGTGCTGATCACGTATAAAGCACTGCATCATCTCATGCCAGATTACATCTCTGATTTCTGCATTCGTGTGGACTGTGGCAGATAACCAGAACAGATGTCGGCTACGAATCGTCAAAAAAAATCAATTACAAGTACTGCGGTCTTCTACGAGATTTGGCGACTGTTCCTTCGCTGTCATGGGACCCACTGGGTGGAAAAATCTTCCTGACCACGTTAAGAATGCACCATCGCTGGAGTCATTCAAATCACAGCTGAAGACATCTTTTTAAACTTTCATACGACTGCCAATGACTTTTGTAACTCATGTACAGCGCCCTTTCTTCGGCCTCGGCTGTGCTACGGCGCTATATAAATCGTCTTATTATTATTATTATACCACATTTTGATTTAAACATTACTTGTATACGTGTGCTGCAATTGATATAGCACTACAACTCAAAACTAGGAGTTTTTCAATATTTATTTGTATGCAAGTCCAGGTTAGCCTGTGTGGCACAGGTCATTCTGCGGTTACATTGAACAGACAAAATTAATATTTACAATCATTAACATTTTTAAGTGATATATTGTGTGCAGGTAATTCACCTGCTATACACCAAGAACAGTTTAAATAAAGTCTAAAAGGTTTACATGTGCAAGACTATTTACACGTGAAATATACAGGCAGCCAAATTCTGTATTGAACACACAAAATTAACATTTAAAATCATTAATATTTTTAGATTATGTATTGTGTACAGGTAATTCACCTGCGTAAGCTGTAGTTTAAATAAAGTCTAAAAGGTTTACATGTACAAGACTATTTACATGTGAAATATACAGGCAGCAAAATTCTGTATTGAACACACAAAAGTAATATTTACAATCTTTAAAATTTTTACATTATGTATTGGGTACAGGTAATTCGCCTGCGTAGGCTGTACACTAAAAACAGTTTCAATAAAGTCTAAACTCTATGGCAAGTAATGTAATGTTCATGTAATCTCATATCACTGAATGAACATGCAAGAAAGAATAACATTGTAATAGTGAGCAAATAAAACATTCTTATTGGTGAGCAAATAACACTTTCTTATTGCTGTTGAATCTGATATTTTTTCCTCTTAATTTATCTGAAAAGATTTTTCCCACTGAATAAAATCTAATGTTCACATACTGATTGATAATTAAACGCACAAGATTTAAAGTGTGGCTTTCAAACACATCCAGTACACATGAATGGTCATCTGCTGCTTCCAAGAACAAGTTAGAAAGTTGTATTCTTTCCAAAACTGCAACCTGCAAGGCAAGACGCAAGTTCCGTTGCCTGGGAACTGAATCAGCTGCTCTTCCACACACAAAACGAATACAACGTTCAGTAATAGTGCATACATTAACAACAGATTGACTGGGATACAACAAACCACCTGCATCTTTGCGTTGAATCAGTTTGCAGTTTTCCACAACTTTAGAGCTACTAATTAATGATAATTTGCACCCTACACAAGTAATTGTTTTACAAAGTTTGCGAGAAACATATCCAGCCATATAGATGACAATGTTTGCAGTAAACTCAGAAACATGAATCCGATCTGGAGTTAAAGCGTAATCATGATCAGTGCTACTATCACTATGGCCAAGACTAAAACGTTTCAAAATCTCAGCAGTTGTCACAGAGGTCTCATGTTTCTCAACAAGTCCAACAGATGGCAAGATAACAGTTTCCTCCTGAGAAACCACATTACCCGTATTCTTGGGTTTGATATTATGTTTCATTAGCAACTGCCTATATGCTGTTCGAAACTGTTCTGCTGAGGGATTGTTGTTCCATCGCCCACGAGAGCGAACAACATTGAACAGTAGCTCAATGTGATCTTGACTCAGGCGATACGTGGCCAAATAAGGTAAAACACGCGTTGACACAAATTCGTCAAACAAGGCAATAACACTGTTTATTGTTACTATGAAACCAAGCACTGCTGTCTTCCTCATGGTTTGATGTAGTGGGAGACCAAACAGTTTTAGATTGGACAAATAAACAGTTGTCTGCATCAGAAAAGGTCGCCAAAACTGCTCATTGTCACACCTTAATACAGACTTAAATTCTTTTTCAAACTTACTCTTTGAATTCAGAATATCAAAAAGTCTGTCTATCACTCTAATGAAGGCCACAGTTGGTGCAACATCAGCAAACCGAGGCAAGTTTAGATCTTCCCGTAGGAATTCAAGCGCATTTGCCACTGACCTGCTCATACACTGTGCAGCCAGACTAACCTTCATTTTCTGTTGATACCACTCAACGTGGCTCCTTTTCAGTTTGTTGGCTGCTTTCAAACCTTCTCTATCCTGAAGCTCATATAGATCCTTTATATGTTGCCATCTAATTTGCTTGTTATTTTCATCAGTTAAAATCCCTTTCTCAGCCAATATATTACGCATCAATTTCAACATATGTGCAGCATCAAAAATAATATGCACTTTCCAAGAGCAATTTGCAGGATGAATAAAAAATGACTTCATATTGTCAACTGTTAATGATGCACCTAGTTTTGAACCAACAGCAAAATTAGTAGTGGGTCCATCACAAACTAAAGCCACAATTCGAACATTAACTGCATAAAGTCTGTTAATGGCTTCAAGAACAAGGTTTGATTTCACATCAGCTGCTAATCCATCTATAAGAAAGTATGCTACTGGAAGTTTCCATGCACCATTTAATGGCACCACAATAAACATTAGAGCTTCAGTAGCTACAGGCATACTGTCATCGTCAATTCCTGTGCCCAAATCAACAAAACCAACATTCTCTTTTCCATTCCACTGAACGTTCTTCCGAATCGACATTTCGTCAAAAATGAGGCTGCAGAGCAGTGGATCACGAGATGATGAAGTCAGTTGGCGAAGGCACTAGACACAGAAAACAAACATTTTAAAAATTAAATGCAATCACTTGCCATCTAATCAATCCACTTTAAATCTTATTCATTTTATCACTTTGTGGCAACTGATAATGTTGAGAATTGCTTTATGCCAACTGGTTAAAAGAAATTGTTTTATGTGCCTACTCTACGATAGTCCCCAGCGCTGCCACCATCCGCCTTCAAGTCGAAACCAGTCACTAAGCTATCGACTTCATTCACTTAATATTTTGCTTACAAGTTGTTTTAATCGCGGTTAACAAGTTTCGCTTTGGCTTGCAAAACTGCTAGCGTTGAAATCTGCTGCTTTCAAATTTCGCTGACGTCAGTTTGCAAAATACGAATAAAATATTGAACTTCACATGGATCAAAGCCTAATTCCCCGTCTTGTTTCTACAATTCTCAATCTGGGAATAAGAGCCGGAGTACATTATTCTCGTTCTCTGCTACTGCCTGAAAGAGGCACGCATCAGCAGTAAAACTGGTTGGCAGTCAGATCGGGTACTGCTATAAATCTTACTCGCTTCATTCAATTTATCAAGTGTACAAATTTCACATCAGCATTAATTTTCACAGTGAATGTCAAGTATACTTTCAGAGTGAAACAACAAACCTCAAATGCTTCAGCTGTAAACCCCGGACGTCCATCCACTGAAGTGTGCCATGTCCGAATTGTTGAAGGGTGTGGTAGACATTTGCAAAATGAGCGGCGAACAAATTCATAAGCTTTTGCACTGTAAAAATGCAGAGTCATGGCAAAAGACCGCAAAGTGTCATTGTATGGTTCTTGAACTGAAGAGTATAGTTTTCGTTTCAACATTTCACATGGAATCTGCCCAAAACAGCGTTCAATCAGGTCTACAGATGCAGCATTGATATCAGTTCTAGACCGAAGTTGTTTTATTACGTCCTTCATAGTTTGCAGCTTTGTTTGTTTACGAAATAATTTGCGACGAGTGACCGATAACTTCTTAGCTATCAAACTCCTTTGAAGCTTTTCCTTCTCCAGAAGATCCTCATACTTCCTTTTGATGCTGCAAGGGCTTAAGGTAATTGCATAGCTGTGATCTGTCACAGACCCTGAACTAAGCACATGATCATGGGACAGACAAGAAGTAGATCTGGCGACCGCCTGTTCTGGACCAACATCCGAGACTGTCATCGCAGCTGGTGAGACAGTGTTCCTTTGAAGAACACGACGTTTTCGTACCTCCTTCTTCAAGTGCTGTGGAAAGCTGAATATCTCTGGAACAGCATCCTCTTTAAGTCTCTTTTGGGAGCTGTATATTCGGAAACAGGAAGATGTGAAATGTTCAGAGCAAATAAAGTCTGTTGGTTTTGGCTGCCATTTTTGACGTCTAATTGCAACCAGCCACTTCTTCGTTAGTTCGGTATTGTTCAATGGAAACCTGCAGAACAATCAAATAATACCATGTATAAATACTGATGCTCCATTTATTGTACCAAGGGTCATCAAACTGTTTACAGAGCCTAATATCAACCCGTGCTCCTTACAGAACGGTCATCTGAACGCTGGCAGTGGCTCTAGAGCAAAAACTGGATGGTTCTGGAGGAGAAACATGCACAATTTATGACCGTCCAAAATAATTGTCACCCATCCCAATGACAGGTGGCTGGCTAAGGGCCTGATCGTGTCAGATTCGAGGTCTACCCTGCTCCATCCTACCTGTCTAACCGTGCAACCCATAGAACTCTCCGCTCTTCGAGAAGGGGGTAGTCTTTAGTTCCATGTGCTCAAACTGCTTTTATACAGTGTTGGGCCTCTTCAATTGTCGGTCCCTCCATCAAGAATGGCCTCCCTCTAGACCTGCGATTGCTGCCTTGGTTACACTTGCCTGTTTTTTTGTAAGTCCCTCAAATTACATTTCTTTATCGGTGGCTGAGAGCACCTCTGAGTAGTTCTCTTGGAGATGCTCTATATAAATTCTCTGAATTAATGAAAAGTATCCCTTAAAAGGATTTGTACAAATGACATTGTTTTAACTTACAAATATAATTCAGTATACCATGGAAATTTAGCAAAATTTATGTAATTACATGCATTTATAACATTAAAATACAACTTTGACATGTCAAACATAGCTGTGAAAATGTGTTTAGTTTTTGGCGTTCGAAAACTTTATGATTTTTAGGAAAAGTTCACGTTATTTCGGGGATAGACACACAAACGAAATAGTTTCTGGGATCCGCCGGTAATACCCGTTTGCGGATTCGTTGATTTGCTACGCGCCCACCGATAAACAGAAAAACGATGTGACCAAACGCCGATCAAAACACGTGAATTTGATATCGTACCACTGTACAAAAATTCCTTACCTATAAAAACGGATCTCGGAATCCTTCGAGTATCGATTAGTGCAGTTATAAGCACAACAGGATGCCACCATTGTAAATTTTGCAACTTGTCGCGGCGATCATGTACAACCTTGTCGTACTAGGAACACGAAACTTTCTGCCAGATGTATGGCGGATGCCGGAAACCGGAAACCGAGTCAACTCTGTACCATAGAATAGGCAGTCTAAGTAAATAGAAGATGTCTATGGCTTGTTTACAACGCACGGAAATTTCTGCAGCAAGCTGTCAACATTAATTCGGTGCATGCAACAAGGATATACGTGTTCAGTAGGACTTTCCAGGGAAAAGTACAGTGACGTCACAGAACGTTCTGGAATCCGGGAGAACTCTATATAAGATAGACCTGATGTACATTGGGGGCCTTTTGACGAAGATTTGTAAACGTTGAAACATTGATCGTATGACGTTCAATCGAGAGCAGCCAACCTGTGTGCTGTCTACGATTGTGATATTTGATAGACGAGTTGACTTACTTTACACTTAATCGACTTTATTTTTAATTAAAGATCTTTTAATAGTTCCTTCGTTGGTTCGTCGTTGCGATCGAAGGAGTCGACCGCGACATTGATTTACTTGCATTAATGGGATAAGACTGGACTGCTACTGTAGTTGAGTCTCAACTCACTGTTTCATCATTGGTGAAATGGACATAATAATGTATTAATATACCTAATATGTTTTACCAGTATTACATTCTACTTCTCATCAGTCATACTGTGGAAGCTTTTTTTTCTGGATATTACTCCATGCATAACATGGGTAAATATTGTGCGTCTAATATCAAAACTTCAAGGTCACTGGGGCACCTCAGGATCATGTGCAAAATTGGTGAAATTGCACCAGAATATTGCTGACATCAAGTGGCACCTACTTTGCTCTATTAGAAATAGAAATGAGACAAAAACATTTTCTCCCATTATGATCGATGCACCCTAGTGTGCACCCCCTGTCAGATTCTGTTTTAGGGCCTTATTCTTTTATTTCCCCAAAGCGCAAAATTTTTTAATTTGGCCAATTGTTCAATCTGATGACATATTTAGCTTATGGTGTTCAAAAGTGCAACAAGAAGAACGTGTAGGTGTCAGCCTCTCTGCAGTCTGAATTATATCCTGTATAATTATGATGAATGCTTCATGATTGATACACGATACACAATTACACATGGCCAAAGACGTACACCAGTCTGTCCGGGAATAGAGGGCGCCTTCTGTACCCGGGTCCTCGGTCTAGGTCACCGTGATGGTCGGATCATTTGACCCTGGTTGACCCCCAGGTGTTCAACACTTTAACGGTAAGTCACTCAGTTCCAGCGATAAGGAATGCCTGAAACACCGGGTAATATCTGCCTTGTTCACCATCAGAAATTATAAACCAAAATTTATAACAAAAAACTAATTAAAAATTAATATAAAGTACTGAAATCAATCAATATCCCATGAAAATAAACTTGGAGGTGCTCTATGTGAATCATAGTCGTTGTTTCCTTCGGAACTCTGCAACATGTGATTGCTTAGAAATTAAAATAGGAAGTAATTTGTAACTGTTTGAAGCTTTTGTAGTTCTGACTAACACAGCATAGATTGATAAATACTTCATCCAGTGGAGTATTGCCATGGTTGGAACAGTAGTATCTAAAATCCTGCTTTATTTAAAACAATTCACTGAATAACCCACATCCACAAGGTCACGTCATTCTCATCTGATTACACTTTTTTGAAATAAATGCTTTCACCAGTCACAACCTTCTTGAACAGGTCGTAAATATCACCATTTAATTATGCAGATCTGATATTAAGGTCGCCGATTGCCTGTCTGAATCACATAGCTTTACTCCTGCATGCCATCTTAAGTGCTTGGTAAGTGTACATTTCCTTTTAAAAGCTTTACTGCATAAATGACATATGTATAGCTTTTCTCCTGTGTGCTCTTTCATGTGTATTGTTAAATTGCCAGATTGTGAGAATAATTTCATACATAAGTGGCACATGTATGGTTTTTCTCCAGTATGGGTTCTCATGTGACAATTGCGAATACTCCCTACAGCAAATGATTTCTGACATAACTGGCATTTGTATGGCTTTTCTCCAGTATGGGTTCTCATGTGATGATGCAGGTTACTACTTTCGGCAAATGCTTTCTGACATAGCTGGCATCTGTATGGTCTTTCTCCAGTATGGGTTCTCATATGACCATTCAGAGTATTACGTTTGGCAAATGACTTCTGACATAACTGGCATTTGTATGGCTTTTCTCCAGTATGGGTTCTCATGTGAGAATTCACGTTTTCACCTTGGGCAAATGTTTTTGGACATAGCTGGCATTTGTATGGTTTTTCTCCAGTATGGGTTCTCATGTGACGATTCAGAACACTACCTTTGGCAAACGCTTTCTGACATAACTGGCATTTGTATTGTCTTTCTCCATTATGGGTTCTCATGTGACGATTCAGAGTACTACCTTTGGCAAATGGTTTCTGACATAACTGGCATTTGTATGGTTTTTCTCCAGTATGGGTTCTAATGTGAAGATTCAGAGTACTACTGTCGGCAAATTTTTTCTGACATAGCTGACATTCATATTTTTCTCCAGTATGGGTTCTGACATGACGATTCAGAGTACTACCTTTGGCAAATGATTTCTGATGTAACTGGCATTTGTGTGGTTTTTCTCCAGTATGGGTTCTAATGTGAAGATTTAGAGTACCTTTCACAACTGATTTCTGACATAACTGGCATTTGTATGGATTTTCTCCAGCACGAGTTCTCATGTGACAATTCAGATTGCTACTTCCGGTAAATGCTTTGTGACGTAGTTGGCACATGCATAGTTTTTCTCCAGTATGGCTCATGTGAAGATTCAGAGCACTACCTTTGGCAAATGATTTCTGACACTGCTGGTTTATGTAGTGTTTTGCTCCTCCATTATGGCTTCTCATGTCTCTTATGTAAGGACAACACCCCAAAAACGATTTCTGAATTAAAATATATGTGTGGGGTTTTCTTCTTTAAGAGTTTTCATGTGTGACTATAATACTATTCTCTGCGAACGAGTTCAAGCACAACTGACATTTGTGTTTTTTCCTCTGTATGGGTATTCACATGTCTCGTCAGATTAGAACTACATGTAAATGAGTTCTCGTATAAGTGCAGTTGAATTGTTTTATCCGGAGTTATATATTGTGCATATGTGGCATAACTGGCACTTGCGACTTCTCTCCAGGGTTTGATCTCATGATCGCTTAGTAAAATTTGTTCAAAACAACAGATACAGCCATCTATATATTCTGTGTTTCTATGGGGTCGGGTTTCATATCCTCGTCAGCGATGCCACGAAAGGAATAATATTATTATTTCTTTCCGGTGATGGCAATAATTCCGTTATGGGCTTCTAAAAGAACAAATATATGCCATGTAACATTGGAAATGAATTCTTCCACATGCTTAAGTAATCGAATCACTTTAACTTGCACTTTGTTTATAATAAAATATAACGTATTCTTCCTGTAATCCAACAGGTGCCAGTTTTATTTCAAATACAGAAAGAATTACGAGTTCTGCTCTGCTTGTGTTCACATTGACGACGAATATATTGGTACAATATTGAGACGGTCGTTAAGTTTCCAAAACTTTACTCAGTTCAGAGTAGGCTACATTCCAGTGAAAGTTAAAATGTTGATAGATCTGTAATTGAAAAGAAATTGATTCATTATCGAACGATAACTTAATTTGTCACCAACATTATTTGAAATCTCACCTATAGTCTATACTCTATAGAATGTCATTAAAATTAATGACGTCATTGTTAATTGTGCTCTATACAAATACGGAGATTTTATTATGTGTAAGAGGTGTCATATTCAGTCTCAAACCCGGTCGTTGCTCGAACAGGCCACTAACCATCTAATCTGAAGTTTACCATGCACAAAACTAGTCATTTAATTTCGAAACTTTTGCGAGTAGTTATAACCTATATTGTAGTCTGTGTAATTTAACAGACGTGAGTTAAAATTTCCAGCATGAGAAGAGACGAAGGTACAAGTGGAAAGCACCAGGAGATGTGGCAAGGTACCATTTGGACTATACTTACAAAGCAAAGCAATTCAATACGATATTCTTTTGTTGAGGAAAACAAACTGAGATGCGGCAACTTGGTACATTATAAGAGATTTAGCTCTATTAGTAAGAGTTCTTATATAGAGAATACGGGTAGTGTAGTTGTTGTTGTCTTTTTTGGTAAAGTGAGTTTATGCATTCTATTACGAAGATGATGTTGATAATAACGAAGAAGAGGGAATAAGCAGGATGAGAATTGTTGGGGTTTAGGGGGTTCAGCCCTCTAGTCCTTCTGAGGACCCATACAGTTAAGTCTTCTTTGAACAACCCAGAGGGGTCGTTTCCAGCCCCTCAGTTGTATGATTTAGCTTCATTTGATTCTGAATCTCTGACAAAGTGAAGAAATTTCCATGTTTTATCATGTAGGCCTATGCATTTTTAATTTTCTCAACAAAGGAATTTATTTTGATTCGAGTTTGACTCTCAAAACTGCTGGCGTTGAAATCTGCTGTTTTCAAATTTCGGTGACATAGGCTTAAGTTTGCAAAATACGAATAAAATATTCAATTCCACATGGATCAAAATCTAATCTCCCCTTAGTTTTTTTTCTACAATTCTCACACGCAATAAGAGCCGGAGTTCATGATTCTCGTTCTCTGCAACTGTCTGAAAGAGGCACGCATCAGCAGTTTCGACCAACTGGTTGGCCATAAGATCGGGTACTGACATAAATATTCCTCGATTCATTCTATTTATCAATCGCTCAATTTCGCGAATTCACATTAACATTAATTTCAAAGTCATCGGTCTGTCCCATGTCAGGATTCCAACATGGAGCGGAGCCCACATTCCCATATTGGACAAGTAAAGAGCGGCTTAGAGCCCATATGGGTTCCACCTAATGCTCACGGAAATGATGGCACGGTCAGTATAGTATTCGGTAAAATGCATTATCTTGTTAAGTAATCAGGTATGTCTGATAGACATACCGGGTACGGTGTACCTAATTACCTGAGAAGTCGATAGAAAGTCGCTAAGTCAGTCGATAAGTCTAAGCGACTTAGTCAGTCGATAAGCATGCGATTTAGTCGACTGAGTCGCTAAGTCAGTCGCTAACTCACCAAATCAGTCGCTAACTCCTTAACGACTGACTCCGGGTACTTAACTTAGTCACAATAAAGACCCAACTAAATCTGAAATTCATCAAGAGAAAAAGGAAGATGAGACAAAGATGGAACAAGAAGAACCTAAAGGGAAAGAGCAAGGAACTGGGAGAGAGAATAGAAGAAAATATGACAGAGTATGATGGCACATCCACAGATGAGAGATGGAAAAGACTGAAAGACAACATCACAGAGAGTGCAAACCAGAGGCGTAACTTTGGTCTAAAAAGTGGGGGATACCAATTTCTTCCCACTTTCGTTTTTCACATGAAGATCATCTCTGGGAAGGCACAATAATAAAATATTGATTGACATTGTTTAAAAAGTGGGGGGTACGGTACCCCCAGTCCAAAAAGTGGGGGTACGTGTGCCCCTCGTACCCCCCACAAATTACGCCTATGGTGCAAACGATATTGTGGGAGTAGGAGAGATGATAACAGCTCGAAAACCATGGATAATAAGAGAGATGTTAGAGGAGATGGAGGAACGGAGAAAGTGGAAACACCAAAGTACAGATAAAGCAAGACTAAACAACAAACTGCGAAGAACAACGGAGGAGGCTAGAGAAAAATGGTGGGGTGAGCAATGCAAAGATCTAGAAGACTTGCAACAAAGAGGAAGACATGACTTGGTGTAAAAAAGAGTGAAACGGATATCAAGGAAACCAGAGAAAGGAGGATGAATAGAAGGTAAAGATAAACACGGCAGGATCCTGAATGAAATTAGTGAAGTCAAAAGCCGATGGAAAGAATATGTAGAGGAATTGTACATGAGCGAAAACAGAAATGGAGGATTAGATGATAATCATGACGTAGAAGAAGAGGAAATACGAGACGGGTCAGAGGACATGGGACCGGAGGTGCTGGGAGAGGAAGTGAGAGTGGCCATAAGGGAACTGAAAAACAACAAAACTGAAGGGATAGACAACATACCAGCAGAAATGCTGAAAAACCTGGGGGAAGGTGTCATTGGGGGAAGGAGAATCGTTGAGAGCCGTTGGGGGGGGAGGAGAATAAGTAAAGGAAAAGAAATTGTAGTCACAATAAAATTGGTGGAGGAAATAGAGCAGGTGAAAGAATTCTGCTACCTGGGGAGCATGATTACAACAGATGCCAAATGCCATAAGGAAATTGTCAACAACTCAACACGAAACGTATTGATTAACACTGCATGGTCTTAGCATTTTCAAATTCATACACTATTTACAGTACGCCTGTAACTGTATGCTAGAACAGTACACATTTCATAGTTTGAAGGTGAAATTATCATTGACGCTCTGCATTATTACAGTTCACTTAACCTCTGTTATTGTGAAAATGTTTGTCTTAAAAAGTTGGAAAAAGTTGGGAAAAGTATAACTACTTTTTTAGTTTAGTTAACTAATTTCTGAAATCAGTTTCCAACTTTAGTTAAACTATTTTTTTTTGGAAAATAGTTTTAGTTTAACTAAAAAATATAGTTTAGTGCCCATCACTTGCTATTATTAATTAATTAGTAACTTCCATCGCGCCGGTGTCTAATGCACAAGGCATTAGCCGACGGCGCACAACTTAGACTTTCTTCGATTTTTGTAATTGAACTTTAGGTGCTTGCTATAGACCTATTAACCGCTTAGAAACATACAAGCATAGATACTATATAGCCTACATATAATAAATAGGCCTGCATGTCTATGTTTTGCATTTTTACCATAGTGATCATTTTAACTATTGTATTATGCATTTGTAATTATATGTTTTTGCAATTGTTTTAGAGTGATCATAAAAAACCCGTCAGCCTTTGGGGTAAAAGCACTCGATGGTATGGCTACTTTGGCTCCATGATCGACCATTACTAGGCCATCAAATAGAAACTTCAGACCATTCTTTCATTGGAAAGCTATAGCTGCGTGCCGAATTTCTTGTATTCTAGCTCTTTTGCAGTTCACTTTATTTTGAATAAACTTATATATAATATTATGCTGAATCGTAGATGGTCACTTACTTAATTAAGTTGCGAGGATCTTTCAGTCTCATTCATTGGGTTCTTATGTAATGTAGGCCTACTCATGGGCGGCGATCCCGGGTGGTCGAGGGGGACAAGACCCCACCTTTAACAGTGGGGGGGACACACCATATATTTGTGCTCCTCCCAAATTTTGAAGATAAACCAAAAAAGGTCAACCAATTTTATAACCTTTTTTGAGCAGATCAGTTCAAAACTCTTTTTGACCACATCAGTTCTAAAGTGTCCCCCCCACCTGTCAAGCAAGATCGCCGCCAGTGAATGTATTATAATTGAACATTTATATAGCGCCGCGCAAAGGGCAAACCAAATCAGAGACTCTCTGCGCAAGCCTAATGATGTTAAATGTCATTACGAACGAAAATATTACATCAGTTAGCAAAACAATGCACAATAACTGGAGGACCTTAGGTGGTCAACATTTGTCAAAAGGGCTAGTGGCACTATCAGCTCAATGAATGTTTGCATAGTCTTACCCTCACTGAGCCATGTTATCGGGCCTTCAAGTTCAACTTACCTGCCAAAACGCGACTATTGAGTCACTAAGATAGTCTCCACTCTTGGTCATTTGTGTGGACCTAGGTTACTGCTGAAAAAGGAGACAGTGCAGGGTACAGTACCAGGAGCAAGAGCACAGAGGAGACCGAAGATGGGATGGATCACCAACATCAGAACTTGGATGGAGCTGCCATTCGATCGAGTGTTGACTGTTGACGGAGACGGAGGACAGAGGAGATGGAGGAAGCTTGTCCATGAAGCGACCAGCCCTCGGATCGAGTAAGGTTGAAGACAAGACAAGACTGCTGAGTGCTGACTTTCAGAAGCATGTTTTACCCTCTCCGCCCCGTTAGTAATGTAGGGCGGGGAAACCGTAATTTGTATTTCTATCTCCACGTGTATGGCCAGCTATGAACCGCGCTGCTGGGCGGTTCATTTAAAGGTTGTCCGGTAGAGGGTGGAGTGGATATGCATAGCCCGTGCGAGGCCTCCGCAACCTATCTCTGGTAGGGCGCTGGGGAATTCAGTATCAGCTAAATAAGGGACCATGCTGATCTTGAATGTTTGGAAAGTGAATATTTCAGTCCTTCGCTATACCTTACCCGAATTGTAAAAGAAAAGGAAATTGTCTGGAGATAGATATTCAGAGTTCGGGAATAGGCTGTTGCCCTGCGCTTATCTTCGAGTGGCGCTTTAGAAGTTAGGAGATTACGATATAGGCCCTATTGATTAATTCTTTTTGTTAGGTCTGAACCTTAATATTTGTAAAATGGGATGAAAGAGATTAAAAACGTCGATCTTTTAGACAATACTTCAACTTCATCCATTGTCCATTAATTTATAAAAAGCAACATACCACGTCCAAGGATGGACATCTGTACAAATACGATTTCTTGTGTAACTATACATTTAACAAATGAAAGCAAAAAAGTCCAGTTTTATTCAGTAACCCTGAAAATTTCTGTAAATAGCTAATAAGACTTCATAACTCAGATAGTTGACATTTTCTGATAATTAACTAAATGACGTGTAGGCCTTTGTAAGTAATTCAAACAGTTTGGCCCATAAGTCTAGATCCATTTATTTATGGATTAACTTAGGCCTATATGGGCCTACTCTCTTCCCAGCATGCCCACTTGGAGCCCATATATATGACCAATATTCTATGTAAGACCCTAATAGAGCCATGTGTTCCATAGGCCTATATGTCAAGGTCAGGCCTGGCTTGTCTTGCGTCCAGAGGCGTCTACACCATAGAAACCTTGGAGCAAATGCTCCATCCAAGAAATAAGGGGGGAAGATTTTGTCCGTGTGTGTGCCACCATTTTAGGGGGGAAGGAACGAGGAGGGGGGAAGAAGAGGGCGAAAAGGGACGTTGCTCCATTGACTTAGGGGGGGATAGACGCCCCTGCTTGCGTCAGTTGTTCGTATAGCGCCTTTTTCGAAATGCTGCTGTTCATAGCCTATATTATGTTTGTTTAATATCCGCCATCTGCCGTCTATTTCCTGTTAAGCGTTAGAAAGAAATCTAAAGCACAAGGTTCACATAGAGAGGCGCTTATCTCTCGTCACTGTAGGGCTATAGGCCTACTTATATTATTCTAAATCAATCGATTTCTTCTCATCATCATAGCAGCTGATACATCGCTATAGATAGACTACCGTTCGTTCACCTTCAAAAGACACTAAATTCAGCCAACGAATAGCATCCTAACTAACATAACATACACGATATAGTTTACATATCCATAAAAGGATGGCACTGCAAAACAGGGAACCAGCATAAACCATAAACTACGAAACCAATCAAAGCATTGTGAGCGATTCAATGCGTAGGTCTATAGATGGGCGCACGTATGTGTCTGTGCGCGGTGCGTGCAAATGGGGTCTTACCTTCCGTTTTCTTTCAGCAAACGGACCCACGCAACATTGGTGTTATACATGGGCGGCGATCTAGGGGACACGGGGGGACATGTCCCCCACCTTTAAGAGTGGGGGACACTCCATGCATTTGTCCCCCCACATTTTGAAGAAACACCAAAAAAGGCGGAGAAATGCAATAGCGGGTGAGGGTTTTCGCAGCGTTTTTGACCAGACGAGGTAAAAAGAAATTTTTTTGCAGAAGTGTCCCCCCCCCAAAATGATGAGAAAGAAGAAGGAATTCGCCAAAATAGTTAACGTTTTTAGACGAAGAAATGAGAAAAAGAAAAGGGTTATTGGTGGGAGATGGGAAAAAGTTGTAAAACGTGGCGAATGACTAAAAAAAGTCATCAACTTTTTTTCCAGATGAAAAATCGATATTTCCCGGAGATGAATTGGTGAAAGTGAAAATGAAAGTGGGGAAAAAAGTAAAGAAGTGGGGGAAAAAAGAGGATAGTGCGTAAGAAAAAGTTGTAAAAAGAGGTGAAGGACTAAAAAAAAGTCATCAACTTTTTTCTGAGATAAATGGGAAATTTTTCGGAGATGAAGTGGCAGAAAATTTTTTTGGGGGGACAAGATTTTCCAAAACCGGTCGTCGACGAGATCGTGGCCGACTTTGTCCCCCCCACCTCTCAGACAAGATCGCCACCACTGGTGTAATATTTAACTTCGTGTATACCTTTAAGTGACTTTGACCTACCAATGTTTTACTCATTCCATCGTCGTCTGCTACAACGACTTGGGTCGGGAGCGCCTCCGAATCGGTGATTGGCGCTTTTATAAATGTTCGATTATAATTACAATTATCATTAACATCTGGCCTTATCTCGCCTTTCACACATGGCCTTGTCTGTCCCTCTCATCTTTTACATCTGGCCTTGACTCCGTAAAACAGATTCGCTGCTGACTTTGAAATTACTCCTAACGTTTGCTGCAGCTGATTTTCGGGACAAATGGCGTCAAGAAACGTGCCCTCTTTGACCTCTTTGACCCCTCATTCGACCGGCCTCCTTTGATTGGATGACCTAATCGAATGCATGACGTCAGCCTAAGAGTCTGAATTATTGAGCGCCGACAGTTAATCATGACAGCGGATAGAAGTCGTTTTTGGATGAACACTTAGTGTAGTTCGTGATGAATGAGCTCGACTTGTGTTGTGGATGTTGTTGTTGCTGCTGTTGCTGCTGATGATGATGTTCGGGGAGTGACTGATGGAGGAAGTTGTAGTTGCTGCAGAGATCGGTCTGTTCAAAGTATTTCGGCGAAGGCTGTTTGTCTGCTGCAAACGATGCGTTCAGTTCGTCTTTGTACGCTTGACTGACTGCGTGCTTTCCATTCCGACCGTCGCTTTGCCTCAGTTCCGCGTCGGTGGCCAGAGGCTGTGCTACGGATCTCTGCTGTCGCGAGCGCCAGCTACAGCACAAATGTGTCAACGCAGCACAATGAAGCTCAGTGCGATGTACATATGCCTACTGCATGCATAGTGCAATATAACACAATGCAACACAATGTAGTGCTATGTAATGTAGTGCAGAGCTAGTATGATTAGGGCCTATGTTTGTATTTACTAATTGTCGTCGAATACTAATAAATTAATAAATTATCAAATTGCTATCATTTGTGCTTGAAGGGCTTGCTCAAAGTCCCTACAAAGCAACCGTGTTATGGAAGGAGGTTCGAACCCGCACACTCCCCGTTGCAAGACAAGCACTCAAACCAATCGGCTACCGTGTTACATGTACAGTATATTTACTGTACTGCAATGCAATGTTTTCTGAGAAATGTAGAGCAATGTAATGCAGTGTTGCATTCTAGTCTAGTGCAGCATTGTTAAGTGCAATGTTCAGAATCGCAATTCAGTATATCGCAATGTAGTGTGGGAAAATGTAATGTCTTGTAGCGTAGTGTAAAGTTTACACTTACTCGGCATCTATAGAACTGCGTGCTTCTGCGAACTGCACTTACTTACCAAATGACGTAGATGGCAATTATTAAGAGAACGACGAAGACTGCACCGGATACCATGATCGAATACATCCACACATCCGCAGATATATCGTCTAGAGAACATACAACAGCAGGCAACTTCTCGATGTTACCAGCAGCATGTGAAATATTTGTACATTTGTATAACAGAAATTTCTACATAGCATAGGGCCTACATATCACAGATAATGTCTAATGCATCAGAGCTTTTTAGGCATGCATGTTCTGAGATACAGGTAAAATAAGATAAAGGTTAGGCCTAATTGTTCAGTTGTTGCTCGTCTTTATTCTCATCACATATCCGACACAGGTGAATTTTTCGGCTCTAACACGACCACACGATAGTAATTAAACTTTCCGACGATTGAAACAAATGACTGCACAACCGAAGAACGTCGCATTATGATCGAACCATAGACGCAATGGGGAAATGCACGAGTCCTATCACTGAGCAGGCCCGCCGAGAAGGGGTAAGGGGGGCAACTGCCCAGGGGCCCGGCGACTTCTTAGGGGCCCGGGCCGGGCGGGGCCCTCAATCAGTTTATGAAAAATATTATAATCAGTTATAAAAAATTTATGATTTATGCCTTTTAAAATATATTATCTGACGCTTAACTACAATATGTTTAAACTTCAAGCATCTGAATAAAATCATAGTATTATATATATATACATACATAATACTATAATATATAACACATATATATATATATAATATCGTACGGTCGTACACGCATTTTTATTATTTCAATTTGTGTTTTTATTTTATATTTTCATACGACCCTATATTATTTATATAAAGCCTAAAGATAGTTTAGAGATAAGCTCTGCCTAGGGGCCCGGAATTTCTGTCGGCGGCCCTTCCACTGGGCCACACTCATGGTACTCACACGGATGATAGAGAGCGAGGTTGTTGGAGCTCTCTTGGTTGTTGGCTTGGATTCGGTCGACGCCGGATGATGATGACGACGACGACGATGATGATGGTTGGCAGTTGAAGAGGAGACCGCCTCTGTAGACTGCTTCGTATCCGCGGATACAGATGCACAGATCGAAGTCACGACATTCCGAATACGGGACAATGCACGGAGGATGGCACGATTTCACACCAGTCGGCTTCTCAGATTCACGACACGCACCTACGACATGTACAAACAGGTGACCTCTCTGTCTCTGTCTCTGTCTCTGTCTCTGTCTCTGTCTCTGTCTGTCTGTCTGTCTCTGTCTGTCTGTCTGTCTGTCTGTCTGTCTGTCTGTCTGTCTGTCTGTCTGTCTGTCTGTCTGTCTGTCTGTCTCTCTCTCTCTCTCTCTCTCTCTCTCTCTCTCTCTCTCTCTCTCTCTCTCTCACTCTCCAGCAATTACATCGCTTCTTACTGCCCTTCGATATACTGTAAACTCTGTTACAGAAAGAAATACTGGCAACAGTTTACTACTTTAGACTTACATCACCCTGCCATTTTCCTGGTACCGATCTTTCGTCACTGTGACCAGAGTTGGAATCCGAGTACGTCACGGGCATTCTAATGTCGATACATGTAATCCATAATTCCCTCCACTGGCTTGCTGCGGTGGTTTTCTTAAATCAGCTGGATCGCTTTCCATGGTCAACACTTTTATTTAAAGAGGGCATCATAAATTAGCTCAACGCACTATAGTTCGATAGTTCGTCTGGATCTAGATAGCTGAATGGATGTAACGCTCGACCTGTAACGCGGAGTGTACGGATTCAAACCTCCACTCAGTCGCTCAGTGTGTAAGGACCTTGAGCAAGTCCTTCACGCACAGTTGGTCAGCGCCATCGATGTTCTGTCGTAAGGTCGTGTGTGGCACTCCTGAACCTCGGAAGGCCGGAAATATCAAACACAGTTCTATTGTATTATACTGTATAAGAAGTAGTGAGGCCTTCAGTGGCGCTTCCATTACCGAAGACCTTTCCACCAGCGACGTCCTGACACCAGACTTGTCTTCGGTTTCCGATCCAGATGCCGGCATGCCATCTATACTGCGGACAGTGACCAGACGAACAAGACCTCGTCTCCAGTAGATTTGATGGACATCGATGTTTGCCAGGTCCTGCTGCCGTCAACACAACGCGGCTTCTTGTCTGTACGCCAACTGGTAAAATAACAGAAGATCACGTCACGGTCGGTTGGTGTAGGAAATGGACCGAAACGGCTGATCTAATTTCAAGAGCATTTCACTCGCCGTTGATCGATGAATTGTGCCTACTTTTCAGTTCGTTCTTCTCTTGACTGTGTTTCCATATTTCCTGTCTATACGCTTAGTGTATCTATTAACAGACCTATGTCATTAGAATCGTAAATTGTAAAATTGAAATTTTCTAAAGCTCTAATAGGAGCTAAATGCGGAGCATTAGCTTATTCAGCATCGCTGCGTAAAATCAGAAAAAGTTGTAGATGCGCACATACTGTACATGCTGAAACTTTTACGTACTTACGTAGTAGCTTACTGCGCCAATTTCACCGAGCAGATTATAAGTTTTGAGCTTAGAACCTTCCTATCATTCTTCTCTACGAATACTGGAAGTCGTGCTGATTCGGATAGGGACTACACATACTGTACGAGTAGGCCTACAGGAGTTACAACTGAGTTAGAAATGTCATTCCTCAGCCAGGGTCGTATATGTAGAAAGGTTGGCCTAACCAGCAGAACGTCAAACATTAGCAGTTCCAATAATGCATTAACATAGCATAGAGTTGATCACAGATGCGTAGAGTCTTTACCGTTGTCGCTGTTGCCTTGGTCGTCGTCACACGGTCGATGACATGGACCCCATGAAGACCAAGCTGAGACTTCACAGTCGTCCGGACATGGAACAAAGCACTCGCCTGTCAACTGCAGCACAAACAGTTAACGAAGTGCAATGATTAGATTAGATCGGAGTTAGTAAAACTTACGTAACTCTGTGGTAATATCCTTAACTCACTAACTATTGGTTCTTCTACACTACAGACTGTTAGAGACTTCAGTGGACCTCATAAAAAGCATGACAATCATCTTACAATAGAATGGGACGGGTCATTTGCACAGCATGAGAATATTAACCTTTGGCCAAGGGTAACGTATTAACACAGCCAATGTAAATACTAAAGAGAAGTGTGAACACTAAGTCATGATTCACGTACAGATCTACACTACATTTTGTATTCATTAAACTAATCTACCTTCAGAATTAAAACTGCAACACTTAGCATCTGACTTTTCCCTTGGAAGACAATGTAAGTCTTATAATAACATCTTTTACCTGCTTAGTTTCCTGCTATTCGTAGGATTAGACTATGCTATTCCAAGAAATGTATCTTGACTTTGCAATGGAAACAGTGTCTAGTCACACCTTCATCAGAAAGTTTACGTTTGCATTAACTTAACAACAAGCAATATTAAAGCAATCTTTGTGCTTTCTCGTCGATGCAGTCATGAATAAAGTCATGAAATCACTAGGCTACACAATATTGAAATGATTTAACATGAGATGATCATTGATTACATGAATTTCATTTGTGTTCTTTGCTCATTGTACGAGTATTATCATGTCTGCCACTTCCGATATAAATTCTTTCTACAGTGAAGTGTCTTGCAATTGGAGAGGGCACAGACAGTTCCAACTTGAAAAAATTATTACCAGGCTTCAAACAGTTGTCATGAATTAAAAAATCTGTTGCAAGTTACTTCCAGAATATATTGACATGTTGCAAGAATTCACATGTGCTGCAGGCAATACCTTGAACACAGTCAGTAACCGCGGGTCACAAAGTTCAAGGTCGACTTCCACGTCATCCAGTCGCATGCACTTCAACTTTCGATGATGTATTCCGTAACCACACGAATCGTCCTTGCAGAAAACAGGAAAAGAGCACGCGTAGTTCTATATTCTGCCAAAGTTTTTGAATTAGTAGTTAGTTACGAGAAACATCCGTCGATGTGTCAGTGTCACACAGATAAATCATGAGCGCAAAATAATCTGCTAACACCTCGTCAAGCCGTCGACTGTAGCTGTGACTTAGGGCTGTGGATACGATGTTCACAAGAGCAACGTTGAACGACGCAAGAATCCAGTAGATGGGTTGAGTGAACTACCCATGGAATGCCAAGCTATTTGAGATCAACTCATTCCTTATCCAGGTAAATTGCTAAGTGCGTGGATATATGTTAATGATGAGTTTCTACAAAGTCTTGTAAAAAGTGTAGCATAGGCCTATCACATCATGCGTAGCATATCAGGATAAGGCAGTGTCAATGTGTGTACTGGAGTACGTCCTGGCATTTTAGTTATTCAATACTGATGGTTCAAGCTGATCAACTACGGCTTGCGAAGATAGAACGGGGTTCAGACATAGGAGGAGGTAGAAGAAGCTCTGTACCTCGATTTCACATCTTCCCCAATCGGTGAGTTCCCAGTGGAAACACTCCTGGTAGGGACAGTATCTCTTCTGGGCGATCGGCTCCGGACAGTGGCGACCTCTATGTTCCGGTTGAACCAGGACAGTTCGGGATCTCGTTTGAAGACCTTAATAAAAAAAACGTAACAGTATCATCAGCTTCGTCATCATGATCTTCATCGTCATCATCATAACATTTTGATGTTATTATTGTTTCACTGGCATTTGTAATCTTTTGTTAGAATATTATATCCCAAAGGTTCAAATAAAGAGAATTACTCAACAAGAACTGAAGCTCTGCCGGATCGCAAACGAGCAACCGACCTAAGACTGTATGTCTATCGATTTGTGGTTCAACGTAAGGTTCGAAATGAGACTGTGCTTCAGAAAACCATTTAGGAACAAATGTATGGCAGTTTCATATCCAGTTTTGTTCTTTTTCCAACTTTGTGAGGGTTAATATTAGAGGTGAGTACACGCTACCGGTTAGTTTTCCGAAACAAATTGGAGGTGAGTATAAGCTAATGGTTAGTATTCCGAAACATATTAGAGGTGAGTACAAATATTTGGTGAGGTGAGTATGGCATAGAGGTCAGTATACGCTGTATACCCGCGTATACCCTCGACTACAGCCCTGTATCTCAGGCACGTCCACAGGTAGGTCTACGGGCCATTTTGCGATAGATGAACCTTTCATTTGTTGGAGGCAAATCGTGCAAGAGCTCCACATGGTCGATCTCTGAAGCTTTGGCGGATCGACGCGGTGGAAAAATCGCCCACTCAAGCTTAAAAAACTGGAAACCGCCGAAGCAAACAAAAAATCTCCCCCGGGCTCGCTCCACAGTTAGGCAACGTCGGGCTTCCTCAATTACTGGGTCCTTCATTTGGAATGGTCTTCCATTAGAGATTTGCCTCGGGGGGTAACACGTCTGCTTTTTACAAGCAGCTCAAGTCTAATTTTTGGCCGTGGCTGGGCTCGGAGCGAGCCTGAGTAGGTTTCTTGAAGATGCTCTATATTAAATGCTCTATATTAAGCACAAAATGAATTAAAGCGAATGTCAGTGCGAGAGGTTGCATATGACCATAACTTTACAAGAATCATATAAACACTGTTGAGCTAATTGAAATTACCTTTACACATAACTTGGGCAGTGATTATATACGAAGCGTGTAAATATATATATAGACCCTATATCTATATAGCCAAGAGCGTGTATATGCCTATGTATTCACATAGGTATCGGAGAACTAACCAAGACCACAGGTTGCAGAACACGATGACCAGAGTGACCATTCGGAGACAATGCAGTCGACTGGACATGGATTGGTGCAGGGTTCAACGCTGGTCAGCTCCAGATCACTTGGATGCTAAACCACAAATTCTAAATACAGTCTCACATTTTCTCCGGCACTTAGGGCCTAGCACACAAACTGGTACAAAACTAAGCAGATGTTAAGCACACAGTCTTATAATTATTGAGTCTTATATACTTCGTTGGTGAATCGTGGTAGGCTATTAGTGGCCTCTTACGGATTGACATGAACTCATGAAAGTGGACTACGAAAATTTTAACACACAAACTGATATAAAACTAAGCATATGCAAACAGTTTTATATTTAGTCTGATACTGATATGCTTCGATGGTGAAACATGGTATTGAATACTCTTGGCCTCAGTTGAATTATGACGCTGGTGGTCTGCTATCAGATATCTCGAACATGTCATTTAGACAAATGAATGAATGATTTTTGAGCGCTCCGCAGTTGCCAGCTGTTTAAGTGTCCTGAAATAAGTAATAATTAGTATGTCTAAAAAATAATAAAATATGAGTTCACGTGCACCAGAAATGTCCGGTATAAGATAGAATGTCTGGTATAAGATAAGGTGTGTTGTATAAGTCGGATTTGCTTATGTTGAGGTAACTGCTCACAGATGCATGCGTCTGACGGTACATTGCTGAGATCATTTCATAATGACCTGTTGGCAGAAATCTTTCGAAACGACGCTCCCATCGCTTCGAAGGCATTCGCTGAATCGTTGTCTAAGTCCTGATCCGCAGGTGAGGTTCTGGTGAGGGATGCACGGACCCCAGTCGCTCCAGCGGACCGTGTACGTTTGGCAGCGTGGTTCCAGGTCGCACCTGTCGAATTCCTCAAGCAACGGACACTGGACGCTGGAGTTTGGATCCGGATGACGGATTATGGAACGACTTCGATGACGACGAGTGTGGCTCTGGCATTGCTTCAAGACACGGCATCGATCAAAGACATAATCTATGTATGATGTCCATGCATTCATGCATCTATGTATGGCCTATGTGTACTATATGTGTGCGTATGTGCGTGTGCATGTTTGTATATATGCAATGTATGAATATATAATATGTTGTATGCATATATATGTATTTACTAGCTGGATTACCCGGCGTTGCCCGGGGTTATAAGTTTCACACCACCACCACCACCACCACCACCACCACCACCACCACCACCACAACGACTGCTTGGCAATGTTGGCAGTCGCCCTCTGGCGGCGACTGCTTCGCAGTGTTGGAGGCCCTTGTGGCGTCTGGCGACCTGTGGCGGAGACTGCTTCACAGTCTTGTAGACGCCTTGTGGCATCTAGCGACCTCTGCCGTGGAGTGACTGCTTCGCAGTCCCCTCTGGCGGCGACTGCTTCGCAGTCTTGGAGGCCCTTGTGGCGTCTGGCGACGTCTGGCGGAGACTGCTTTGCAGTCTTGTAGACGCCTTCTGTCGTCTAGCGACCTCTGCCGTGGACTGACTGCTTCGCAGTTGCCCTCTGGCGGCGACTGCTTCGCAGTCTTGGAGGCTCTTGTGGCGTCTGGCGACCTCTGGCGGTGACTGCTTCGCAGTCTTGTAGACGCCTTCTGGCGTCTAGCGACCTCTGCCGTGGAGTGACTGCTTCGCAGTCGGCCTGTGGCAGCGACTGCTTCGCAGTCTTGGAGGCCCTTGTGGCGTGTGGCGACCTGTGGGGGAGACTGCTTCGCAGTCTTGTATACGCCTTCTGGCATCTAGCGACCTCTGCCGTGGACTGACTG
Source organism: Allolobophora icterica (assembly GCA_963556255.1). NCBI lineage: Eukaryota > Metazoa > Annelida > Clitellata > Crassiclitellata > Lumbricidae > Allolobophora > Allolobophora icterica. Next base: position 22,159,660 of record OY744607.1, on the reverse strand, counting down.
CTTCGCAGTCGCCCTCTGGCGGCGACTGCTTCGCAGTCTTGGAGGCCCTTGTGGCGTCTGGCGACCTGTGCGGAGACTGCTTTGCAGTCTCCCGTGGACTGACTGCTTCGCAGTCGAAGAGGGTGAACCGGACGTTGGCGTCTTAAAGAAAACGCCAGAAATCTAGCCCTCACTGCTGGTCTGTAGTCGGCCTCGCCCGTAGTAATGCAGACTGGTTGTTTGATATACTGTAAATAATTTAGATCTTTGTCTTTGAACATACATGTGTTAAAATTTTGCTGTAAAACGATGAATATACTTTGAATCGATCGTAATTAAATTTTGTGCGAAAGTAAACAACTTATGCGCATTTTTAATGACGTTGGGGAATACCGGCGCCATAAATAGAACCGCGGTGTCGTTATGCACAGTATTAATGACGTTGGGGAATAGCGGCGCCATAAATAGAATCGCTTGGCAGTGGAATAGGCGAGGTTTTGCGTGATTGACGGTCGGGTGGGTAGAGTTTTGGGGCATTTTCACCATGGTAGGGGTGAAAACGGGGGACGCGAACCCCTCCACTGGGTGTCCGAAGCCGAGGCCGACACATCAGTGAAGGTTTCGAGTGAAAAGGTGCAAAATTGTAGAAGTTAAGCCCGGTCAAACAGACAGACAGACACACACACACACAGACAGAATTCTCGCTTTATTAATATAGATGTGTGCATGTATCTACGTGTGCATGTGCATACATAAATTAAGTAGGCATATGTATGTGTATCTATATGCATATGAATGTAAATATGCATAGACTATGTATGAACAATGTACATAACACTTTCCATTGAAGCATAAGCAGAGCACAATACCAGGCCAGGAGAAAGAGACTGAGTCACAAGAATATTAATTGTAATAATTATGCTAATTAAAATTATTATGATTAACGTCATCGACGCATGGCCTATGTATCTAATGCATAAGGCGTCGACGTATGGCGCACCACAAGCAACTCGTAATCAAGGTCACACCCTGAAGGTCACTCCACCAAGAAATAGACAGCCTATGGTAGATAAGCAATTTTAAACAGGTAAGTTCCCTCTATTGACGCATTGTGTGTAATGATGATAGGGCTACATAAGTCATTAGATTGGCTTGGATTTGATTAGAATACAATAGATTAGACCATAGATTAGATTGGACTATAGATTAGATTAGATACCTCTGGGCACTTGGTCCACTCTGACCAGACGCTAACGACGCACTGACCAGGGCAGGGTATCTGGCAGTTGTTCGTATCGTGTGGTTTTGTCTTCTTATCGCAAAGCTTTTCGCTGATCTCGGTCGCTTCTCCATCCTCTGATAATCGAACACATCTACAAATCAAATCATCCATTCCACTGTCTTCACTTTCGCTTTCGCTTTCTGTTTCTCTTTCAGTGAACTCATTGTGAAATGCAGGCCTCACGCCTATTCTCAACGTACATTTACGTACAGTTGTACGTAGCCTAATACTATTTATGTGTCTAGACACTATAGGGCCTTTCGAGTACCTCACACAAACACTTTCTGCTCCATCTCCAACCAAAATGATGTTAAAGACAGTTATTAAGAACAAAAGAGAACAAGCGATCAGTGCTCAGGTAAGTAGAAGAGTTACCACTGGCGAGCACCTGCAGACACTTGGGAGGTTCTGCGCATGTCACCGACAACGATGGTCGATGCTGCTCAACACTTTGTGGGTCAGATGCATCGGTGAAACTCGGCAAGCAGAGCAAGAGTCGCGCAGCTATATAGAGAGGGATAGATGAATGATAATACTCTTGCATGAAGAACATAAGATCTTGACAGACGCAGTTCGATACCCGCAAGCCCCCTCTAGGTCGACTCAGCCTTCCACTCCCTATGGGCAGCAGTAAAATGAGCGATCGCCTAACAGGCTGCCAAGACGTGTGCTCAGTAAGATCTTGATTATTGTATGTATGTTTCAATGTTTCAGTGTAACTTACTGCGGTTTGTCAGTTAGCTCATGAATAAACACGAATATATTATTATTATTATATTAGAAACAAGAAATTGTAGAGTTCTTACTTGACGCTTCTTGACTGAATTTCAGCCCCGCACAGCCCACTGGAAAGACCGCTTAGTGTCGTACAAATGCTCCAATCACCGGTCAACCACTTGTACTCCTCGCACGACACATGACAAGGCAGAGTCTGATATTCCTACAACAAACAAACCACAAAGTAAAATTCAAATAGCTTGTATGGCGCCACCCGATAGAGATGGCCTTCTGAAGCACCACCCCATTGGATAATGACTCCGGTTTCCTTCAAAGTTCTGTATGTCTGGAGAAAAATGCTGGTGTCATGGAAGTCATTAGGCAACTAGAGTATTTTCCCCGTCATATATGACGGGGTAGGGAGGCAGACACACACTTACTAACCGCTCTTTGTGTGTATATCAATCCGTCTGTCTGTCTGTCTGTGCGTCTGTACGTCTCTCTTCCGAGTGCCGAGTGTTCGTCGGCCGGGCCAATATCGAACGGCCTCTCATGCACATTCCACACATTCCACTGTAGCCACTAAGGTAGCCCGTAAGCCTGCATCAGTTACATTCCATGCATTCCAGAGTGTTTATCGTAGGACACACAGATCTGGGAAACTATATGATAGGATTGGAACAATTAGGATTATAATTATTTTTAAAGTGCTTTGATTTTCGTCTCTTCGGTTATTTGTTTATCCCAGTCGCAATTTATATTCGGTGAACCAAGTGTATCAGAATGAATCGATTATGAGCAGCAGAAACACTGAGTTAATTAGTTACGCAAGTCTAAGGTTATCTATTAATTAATAATAATTTAAAATTTATAACCAGCATGTTTGCTTACTTATTATTTGAGTTTATTATTTATTTATTTGCTTATTAAATTAATTATTTAATATAATTGTTTATTAATATTAGTTTATTCAGGTTTTCATTTTTTATTCTTTTTATTTCATTTTTATTTCATTTAGTCATGTTCTGTTTTGAGCATTCTTTCAATCATTTATTTATCTGCTTGTTTACTTAATTAATTAATTGATATATTCGTTGCTGCTACCTCTCCGTCAACGAGCGGAGGACAGTCTCTTCCTCCGTCAAGGCTGGTGTCGATCAGATAGCGAGATCGTCTGCGTTCTCCATTGCCGCATCTCTGTTCTGTCTCACATGAACTCCACGAAGTCCACGAACTCAGCTGACAGTCACGCCGACAAGGAATGAAGCACATCTCCTCCATGTTGTCTAATAAAGAACAGTTCATGACCCGTATAGGCCTACGCTTAATAGGGATGATTCGATGTGACGAAACGTAACAGAGGCAGCAGGAGGTCGTGCAATTTGATGCAATTTAATTAACACTTTTAACAATAGTAATATTATTATTAAAGAACACTTAACTGAAGACCTTCTTCGTATTGGTTCTAAGGATTGGTCGAATATTGCTAATGCATTTGCACAAGGTTCGATTTGCGAGCGCATCATCAGTTTTCATGACGCACTAGTCATTCGAACCCTTTGCAGATTGCTAAATGCAAATGCATTAGCAATTTTCCTTCGTGACAATGTCATCCTTTATGTAGCGCTTTTGGGGTGGCTCACGGTAGTATTGCATAACTAGCCTAGGTAGTATTTGGTCCCGCTTGGTTCCAAGCACCCATTCCGCCACCTTTTATTCAAATCTCAAGACTGTACTCTTCAGCCGGGGTTGGGTCGGGAGTGCTTCTAAGTAGATAACCTTGAAGAGGCGCTATATAAATTCTCCATATGAATGAATTTACTAAGAAATAACCACTCAACCGTAAACAAGCAGTGCTCATATAAATAGCAATACCCCGCAAACCCGTAGAACCAAGCCAACAGATTGCCTTCCAGGATTGACAGTTGACACAATAACCATGCTCAGTGCATTGAATAGCATATAAAAAGCTTCGATCGTCTTTCTCGAAGTCTGGCAACGAAAATCCCAAGTATAGAGCGACCTCACAAAAACAAAGATGGCAGAGTATACTGCATTCAGTAGACCGGAACGAAGGTGCATACCGAAGGCGTTACAGGTCAGTGCGGAGACATTCCTGCCATGAGCGTCTGTGCAGACAAGCGAGTGATAGCGTCGACCAATTCCACAATACACGGAAGTGGATCTCATCTGACCAATGGGATTGTCCGGCGACAAAACAATGGAGTTTTCCAGTGCGTCCAGTATGCAGTCTGACCACAGTCCAATCAGCTTCGTTACGTACTCTGGACAGTCGTTACAAGGCCCAGTCTCTTCGATGGGATACGTTCCACGCTGAAAGCATTCGGGAATACGCCCCGATAAACCTACGAAAGAACACACAAAACAAAACGTCGGCATTGATGGTACGCTGGTTAGTACCGGCAGGGAAAATTTGTACCAGTATATAATAAAGGTTGACAGGTCTGTGTTTGAGACAGACTTAGATATTTGACTGGTACGGTCGTCTTGGGTTTGTTAGTACTTAGTAGTATCTCGACGTTGTTTCTGCGTGTGGTTGCGTATTTTTCGAACCAGGAGCGTTTGGTCTCAATTAGACTTTTTCTGGTTGTTTGGTTGTCTTGTTAACGGAGATATGTGTTTTTGCCGTGACGTTGTTTCGTCGCATACTGGGCTGACACGTGTGAACGTAGGCCTATATTTTTCTCTGCCCTAATATCGCAATGAACTTCATTTTATCATAAGCCATTCGCTTTATTCTCTCCCCATACAACTAGACTAACAATATTCCAAGATGGAGATTTCATCAGAGGACGACAATTTCACGATCCTTTCAGCGTAGATGTATTCTTTATTTAAAGGTGGTAATCTTTAGTTTGGAAAGGTAGGCCTATACGAACTTACCAGGGGCGCCCGCAGGCTTAAAAAAATTGGACGCACAGCCCACTCGTAAACAAATAATATGGCCGCTTGCCCGCTTTGCTACCATAGATATAAGTAGGAAAATTGAAAATTGCTGCCATGGATAGAATAGTGAGTAGTGACAAGCGTAAAAAAATTCAATTTAGACAACATCTAATGTTTTAACATGCCGTATTGCCGTTTAACAAAAATATCGATGCGATGCCTATTCCTTGTATGGATTTGATTTGGTGAGTGGACGCACGTGCGTCCAGTGCGTCACGCTGCGGGCGCCCTTGGAACTTACCATTAGTTAATAATAAGAACCCCATGTCTCAGAACGAAAAAGCTTCGTTTGCGATGGGCAAACAACAATAATTTTCTACTACCAGGTTAAACCTCGAGTCATATTTCTTGGTATCTCTTTCCTACTCCTCCGCTTTCTACTATCTTCCCTAATTGATCTCTTATTCTCCTCCTCCTCCTCCTCCTCCTTCTTCTTCTCCTTCTTCTGCTCTATCTCCATGGGTACATGCGTTGCTAACCTTCCATAGTTCGCGATCGTCTTCGATTGCCATGGCAACGGCTGGAACATGGACTCCACGTCGACCAATCAGAGAAGACGCACGGTTCTTGGCCACAGGTCACGTGGCATGGTTGCGCGACGACGGGTCTGACTCCGCCTCCAGACAAACACCTGTTGTCCGTTGCTTGGTCCTCGTTGCTATCGAGACAGCGAACGACTGAAGCAGACAAAACAGTGCAGGGAGAACTCTAGACATACAGAAAAGCGGACGGACAAACAGAAAGACAGGGAGACTGAGGAACTGACGAACAGACAGACAGACAGACAGCAATCACGTCGAACTGATGGAACGATGAATTAGCAAACGGGCGGAATGATACATGGGCAGACAGAGAGGTTGGTGGAAGGACAGATAGGCTGAGAAGCGGACGGACAGAAAGAGAGACGAAAGGGTTTGAAAGGGTACCTCTTGTTCTGTATCCGTGACCACATCGGTCGCTGGGATTGGCATGGATGCAAGACGACCATTCAGACAGATGCCACTGGTAAGACGTGCATCTGGGTAGACTTGTACACGGTTGGGACTCCGTCAGGTGGGGGCATTGTACGCCACCGTGGGCAGGGTATTCGAGCACGAAACGATGTCGGAACTGTTCAGGAAAAACGTTCATCTTATCTACAAAAATTAAAGGTACCTGTAATAAAGCTGTTGTTAGGGCGATTCACAAATATATGCTCAGAATATGTAATATCTAATGAGTATATCCATTGCATAATCTAGTTATTAATATGTTATCTAATATACCCCGTGATCGATCAGTCAGTCGATCAAGTCGATCGAAACTCGGCCAAGTCGAGTCGGTCGAAAAATCGTCGACTCGATCGACTTGCAAGTCGAGTCGATCATATGTTTTGACAAGTCGAGTGACTCGAGTCGATCGTTGTTTCCTCGACTCGACTCGACTATGAAATATTTTCTTGCTATTTTGGGGGGCTACTTCACAAAATGATCCACATAATGTGATGACGTATGGCCTAATGCTCAGTAAACGCACAACTATCGTATTAACCTGATTTGAAGTTCAGTAGTTCAGTGCAAATTATGAGCCTTATGGTGGACGCTGCAGATACTTTTTCACAGTTTAACGGTGAAAATGAACAGATTAAAATGCGTTAAAAATGCGCAAGTTTCAGGAAATTTCAGCTCTGTAGTCAGTTATAGCGACGATCTCAAAACTTTCGAATGTCTGTATGTAAGGACGGGACTGAATGCTTCGATTTTGGCCAAGATTAGAGATACAGTCCAAGTCGACAAAGTCGACCAAGTCGATCGTTTATTTGCCAAGTCGATCGAGTCGACGAGAGGTCGACTAGTCGACAAAGTCGATCGAGTCGATCGTCGGCCGAGCAAAGTCGATCGTAGCAGGTCGACTCGATCGATCACGGGGTATATTATCTAATGTATTCATTTAATTAAATACATAAGCTATAGATTCAAGACGCATCAAATGCACTAAACTTCAATAAGTTCTGAAGATAAAATATTCTGTTAAAACCAAAGCTGAAAGTAAAATGGTTCATTTTCTTTTGCTTTGCCATCAGTCTCTGTCTAGATCTGTCCTCTCGTTACTCTGTCCTAGGGATTCATCATATCTCGTTTTCTGCTGCTGTCTACTTTCCTTTCAATGTTCGTTCCATATAAGCAACGGATACTTGGAACGGGTGTCGTCATAATGCTTGAGAAGCAATATCACTCGGAGTGCATGACACTTCAATTCTTATAGCTCTGGCTTTTGATTGCGATTTCTCTTTGTCTTTCTGGTTATTTGTCACTCAGTTGCCCTCGCCATCGCTTTATCGTTTCGCAGCAAGAGGTTTTACATGTTTTCGTGTTTTCATGTTTTCGTGTTTTCATGTTTTCGTGTTTTCATGTTTTCGTGTTTTCATGTTTTCATGCTTTACGTTTCGT
>OY744607.1:22124786-22147286 GCA_963556255.1 Allolobophora icterica | reverse complement strand
TTCAAATTTTTTTACGCCGCTGGTCACCGGTAGCGTTTAAACTCACCTCAAATTTTACCACTACAGCCCTGCATACATGTATAGCGCCAAGCTGCCTTCCAGGCATGCCCGTCCTGGACTCTGGCACCGGAACTGACCAAGCAACTTAGCGGACTTTCGGTCTGCTTCCGGGCATTAAGTTCGAACTTTATTTGTGCTTACATAGCGCCGGAAATGATCTGGTTTTCCTGCCGCGGCGTTTGTGTGCTGATAAGAAATTTTGGAGATTTGCATTACATCTTAGGAGGGTCGTTTTCTTTTATCGACTACTGAACCGATTGACCTGAGTTTATGGCCAAAAAAGATGTTTGAAATAAAGCCACAACTAAGGTACAATTTTAATTGTCTCGTGAATTTTACGATTCATTCGTGACAATCTACAGTTGCGTTTTACCAGGAATATGAATGGAAAGGTCGACTATTAAAAGCTAGCTATATACTTCCATAATTCTTTTATAGATAGAAGCTTAAGAAGCTTTGCTGCATTAGCACATTGAAGATAAGCAATATCAAACCCAGCTTGTATTTAGATGAAGTGACCACATATAGAAAACGATGTCTTCTGGGCCAACTCAGCCATCCATCCATCCATCCATCCATCCATCAATACCAACGTAAGTCGGGATCTTAAAATGGCGTCTTCTAAGTGTATTGCCGTGTTTTCGTTTGCATTTCAGGTGAGAGATCCCTCTGTCCCGGGGCCAGGATTTTTCTGATGAGTTTCTGCACGGTGACTCTGCTAGGCTACATTTAGGCTACACTTAAGTTACATGTGAACAGGTAAATAGGCCTAAAATAGTCTGGATGTTGCGGAAAGAGTCGTCCTACCCCTTGGAGGTTGATGCATTCGGCCGTTCTGTTTCGAACGCCCTCTCCGCACATCATTCCCATCTGACGCACGATGCACTGACCGGATGTGACGATCTTCCACGAATAGCATGCTGGGAATTCACACGGCTGCAGAGCGTGCAGGTGGGGGCATTCTCTGCCGCCATGCAGACCCTCCTGGATGATGCCGCGCAAACGCAATCGATATCCTGCGACGTGTAAAGTAAGAGATGCCTTGATGTAACGATCCTGTAATGTAGCAGCTTCTTATAAAAATGAAATTTATTTAGCGCCCTGTGTTTTTAGTAACTGAGGACCGGATGTGATATATAGACTGATTCTTAGCCATTATGTGGGTTTAGATTCTTCGAGTTGGTTGTAATTCTTGTCCATTATCTGGGTTGTCATTCTTATCCAAAGACCATGGATGTGATCATTGGTTATCAATATGGATTATGGTTCTTAACCATGATCTCGTTCCGGTTGTTCCATTGTGTTACATTTGCCACTAACCAAAGCCAGCTTCTTATCCATCAGACTTCACTTCATATCTCTACTCCAATAATTAGTAGTCTTCCTCGTAGTTGTATATCCTGTTGAGTTTCTTATGAGCACCATATAGCTATCGAAGCTTACCTTCACTTCCTGATTGGAACTGGTTTTTCTTCAGCAGCAGATCACTGACGTATCTCAATTTTATTTCCTTTTTACGACATTTTACTCCCAATACATGCCATGATCATAAAGTTCATCTCTTTAGAATTGAAAGTGAATCTGTTTTTCTTGGACTCTGAAGATATTTCATAATTTTTGAGAAATATATTAGAAAATTAATGTTTCTTAATTCATTTAAAAAATCGCTTACCTACAGTCACCAACAAATAATGACTAGACACAATTGGTTACGGCGTAAATTTTGAGTGCAAAACAACATACGCAGGCCTATCAAATTATTGTGAAAACATTCGTGAGCGTAACTCCTCGGTAAAGACAAACTCGTGACATGAAAGACATTGTTTCGGTTCCTATTGTACAGACACATAAGCGTCAATTTGCATATGTGTCAGTTGCTTAAGCAAAAACTAACGTCCGATGCCTTTCTGGCCAACGAACATAATCAGGTGATCGATGTACGATTGGTTGCCCCTGTCCCCACTTGAACAGATGACAGACTGCGAATATTCGATGTCTCCTTCTAACGTTAACTGGGAGACGATAAGACGCTCAGCCTATAATGCAAAAGGCGGCGAGCCCGTGGCTTGAAAAGGAGCTAAATAATCCTCTAAAAAATAGATGTCTCCCGAGGGTTGTTATTCGGCGTCAGTCTTCCCGCCATTTCTTGGCCAGATGCGTGTTATGGGGTCCTGGCGGCGACATGTCGTGCCGCTCAGCCATCAGACGGAGTTAGCCGGCGCTGCGTCACACAATGCGTAGCTCTGCTGCAGCGCACCAAGAGCATTGTTGTTGTTGTTCTCAGCGTTTAATCGCTTCGTCTATTAGCGCTCAAAGAACAACTAATATATTTAACTATAATCGGCTTGTTCTTTCCACGCGGTTATCCCCATGAGCCTTGATTTGCTGCTCGTCCTCGATACCATAGTCGTTGTCTTTATTGTCGTCGTCGTCGTTATCATCATCATCATAGTAGTTATCATCACCATCACCATCAACGTCAAATCACTTCTTTTAGTGGAACATTAATTAATTCATACGACTACAATTACAAGCAAGCTTCATTATCAGCATCATCACCACCACCACCACCACCACCATCATCATCATCATCATCATCATCATCATCATCATCATCATCATCATCATGGGCATCATGATAATTGTTTTTCAACACCTTATTAATTATAATATATGCATTATTAGCATCATGTGTCTATTTTATATTTTAGTCTAGTTGATATAGATCAAATGCAAGGGAGGTTTGTTGGGGAAATGGGAAACTAGGACACAATGTCAAATGGAATAGGAATAAAAGTCAGATAAGGAGACAAACGGTCAGACGGATAGATGGACAGACAGAGGCAGACAAACAGACAAAGCAGACAGAAGAATGGATAACAGAAGAGGCGGATATGTGGAAAAACGTTGATTGAGACATTGTCTTAATCGTAGACATGGTCACGAACTCTGCATTACAAATAAGTAATCAGGTCATAGACAACGACAAAGACTGTGACTATAATATCCACCGTAGCGGCTTTTAGACAGAACATAACCTGGCGCCAAGTAAATTATAAGACGTTTTCTTCTCCGTTACTCAGCCTATTGTTTTCAACCCTCCGCAAATGCTCTGAGAAAGGAGCATCTACGAAAGGAAGTATGGAATAAATAAAGGAGACGGAAAGAGGACGGAAGGAAGCGGATTTGGAGCTGACCGTCTTTCTGTTTGACTCGTTCGAGGCGACATTTCTCCGGAAGACAGTCACTCCAGGCCGACCAGGAGGACACGACGCAGTCCATTGGACACGGAATGAAACAACGGCGCGTGTGAAGCGGTGGATCAGCCAGACATCGATCATCAGCCACTGGAACCGAATCTACACTCGATGTAAACAGACAATCACCAATAGTCACGCGAATCAAGCGAATGCATGGGCATTAGATGGGAGTTCTATACGGGTACCATATGGAAATATGGGACCTATATTATGAGCTCCTATTCATGTGGGCATGCTTGGATGGTTGCCAGTGCGGCGCTGGTGGCAGTGGGCATGCTGGGAGGGTGCGGCGCTGGTGCAGAGGCATCCGATGACAGTCTCTTTAAGGCTATTTGCATGGATCCTAACCATATCCTCCGGGGTCTGACCCCCCTCCCTCGTAGCAGTGGTGGTTATAACCTTCGTTGTAGATCACATAACTTCTCCCTGCTGTTTAAAGATGATCGTAACTATATTATATCTCGCCTCCTGTACAAGAATGTTTACTGACAATCCTCTGCACAAACCTCTGTATCCGGGCCCCAGAATTGGCCTCTACATGTATAGTCCAGTTTGCCTAAGTTGCGTCTGCGTCAGTTTAGTGAATATGAATAAACGAATTTGATTGATTGATTGATTGTTACCTTAACTTATGCTACAGATAGGAGGGACTTATCTTTACAACTGCTATTCTCGTCTTTTGATTTTTAACAGAATGTAAAACAATCGATTTGGAATTAATTAAATATTTTACTCTGTTTAATTACGATGCATAACCTACTTGGAGTTTTCTTAGTTCTTATTTATTATCTTATTCTGGTTCGTGCTTTCGCTACGGATCCATCCCATGACCACCATCAGCGCGTCCCCCCGGATTCTATCCTGGCACCAACACCGAGCAATCAACCTCGCTCCTAAGGAATAGATTTGATATAGCGCCGGTAAATAAGTTTGTCTTCGTCACGAGGCTTTGTGTGGGGTTGAAAAATTTCGCCGATTACCTATGTAGTAGGCCTACATTTATCTGCCGACTTCTTCTTTAAATTTCTTACTTTATTCGATTTGAGTTCTGCCTTAATAATATTGGGTCTATAATTATATTAGACATATTATGTCTAATATAGACCCAAGTTCACCATATAATTTTCTGGCACGTGCAATAATAAATAGTACCTATCGTATACGTAAATTGAGTTGTTGTGTTCGACCCCTGTAGCGACCACTTCAACCCACGTCATTATAACAGCTTCATAGTATACAATGTCATGCACGTCTACATTTAACACACGACTGCCCTGCTGAGTGCATGACGCTGAAGACATGATCATACTTCACAAGCGATAAACTCTTAGTTGCAATAGGCCTATATGTATGTCTCTGCAGTTGTCGTCGAAAACAGAAGAGTCTAAAAGCTCTTGATTAAAGCACAAACCATAATTGTTTGCCATTTAAACGGATCCTGACTGAGTATCAGAAACTAACATCGTAAACACGGGCTCATTTTCCAACTAGACTGCATGTTTACACCATTATAGCTAAAATCTCATATACAGGTGTGAACGTAATTTTCCGCTTCTGACCCAGCATGTTCTGAGAGTGTTTGTTTCACGTTTGCCAGCTCTTTAGCACGAACTCCCGTAAGCTCTCTACCAATTCGCACATCCTCTCTGTCGCGTGTCAATCTTAGTAGTCCTGCTCTTTCCTTCTCTCCTGCAGCGTTCCGCTCAGGGGCTTTGGTCTAAAAAGTGGAGTACCAATTTCTTACATACTCAGAGGCGTAACTTTGGTCTAAAAAGTCGGGGTACTTACATAGGAAGAAAGGCTGAGACTGCGATCTCTGGGAAGGCACAATAATAAAATATTGATTGACATTGTTCAAAAATTGGGTGGTACGGGTACCTCTCGTACCCTCCACAAATTACGCCTATGGTTGGTCTGAAGACTGAAAACTGAACTTTTCAAACGATAGTATATGTTGGTTCTGTCCCTACACCGCCTCAAAGCTACCACCACCAATGATTTCTACTGTAGCACCATGCTGTCTCCTCGGCTTGACCTCTCTGGATTCTGACCTGCCACTGAAATGGACCAAACAACCTTGCCATAGCGGATTTGAATTTATATAGCGCTGGTCAGTAAGCTGGTCTTCCTGACATGGCTTTTGTGTAGCGCTGAAAATTTTCGAAGATTTACATTAGATTACATTACATTAGATTACATTACATTAGATTACATTACATTAGATTACATTACATTAGATTACATTACATTAGATTACATTACATTAGATTACATTACATTACATTACATTACATTAGATTACATTACATTACATTACATTATATTAGATTACATTACATTAGATTACATTACATTAGGCCTATAAATCGAAACTTTCTTCTGCGTCGAGTGCATTATGATAGGCGGGCATCCTGCGTTAAGGGGTAACTTTTCTGTGAGGCAGGGGCGTCTATCCCCCTAAGTCGTTGGAGCAACGTCCCTTTTCCCCCTCTTTTCCCCCTCCCCGTTCCTCCCCCCCCCTAAAATGGTGGCACACACACTGACAAATCTTTCCCCCCTATTTCTTGGATGGAGCATTTGCTCCAAGGTTTCTATGGTGTAGACGCCCCTGCTGTGAGGTAACGTCGATGATTCCGTTGTTCACTCTATTTGGTTGTTGTCTTGTTTGTAATTGACTGGCGCTGAGCTTAGCTGACGTCTGCAGTGATGCATGTCCGACAAAGTACTTAATGCACCCTTTTAATAGGTCGATGCTCGCACTCATTGTCACGCGTCAGTGGTTTGACGTCTGCTGGTGCGAGGAAAGTCGTGTTTACGGCGTTCGCAGTGTACTGTCAGAGGAGAGAGCTAAAGGATCTTTTAGTGATTGTCTCTTGTAGGCCTATACTTGTGAGCTACAAATGTCTTTGATAGATGTAAAAAGTTTATGTCGTCATTTGAAGGAGCCTAGGTTGTCGATAAGGTGTTTATTTAATTTAGGCCTATTATACGCAAGAAAATCAAAGACTGCGTAATTTTTGAGTTTACGATGCGTTACAGCGTGTCGTTCTAAGCCCGTTGACAACCTCAGAAGTTCTTCAACACTACCACTCAGATCATAGTCCTGGCAATCACAGAGTAATTTTTGATGTCATATTAATCAATCAAAATCACCTACCTGCTGTTCTAACGCACAACACGGTTCGGTTCTGAACTCCTTGACCGCACTTAAACTGAGCAAGACATTCCGTCCAACCACCTGTGATCCACTTGAAGCTGTAAAACAACATTTGAGCAACAAAAATCATGCATTCTATGAGCGATAATGCTTCATCAGTAATTCTAACAATTCAACGTCATTCCTGTTTCGCAACATCCACCGCTTATTCAACCAGTATACGGCCTTAAATAAAAGGTCTTACATGCATTAATCCCCTCCTCGAATGTAAATGCTTGTATCATACAATCATCATAGTTAAACCGAAACTCTTCGGTCTTCAAACTCAGAAGCGCATATTCGATGACATGAAATTGGCGAAAAAGCTTTACCTTAAATATAACAATGCGCGCAGAATTAACCATTCAGATTTCAAACAGGTGGTGCATTGCACTTTAAATTAGTGTGATGAATGATGATCCTGGTATTTAATTATGCTAAATTTTTGTCCGTTCTGCATAAATAGAGATACGGATTCTCTACAGTTAGGCCTATATTCGAGGATCATCACGTATCTTAACTGCTGCTGTTTCTACTTAGACTGCAGTCATTCATTCATTCATTCATTCATTCATTCATTCGAGTATTTATATAGCACTTCTTCAAGGGGGCTACAGTCTTTAGGTCAATTCAGAAAGTGGTCTTGCGTTTACATATTACATAAAAGGCATAAAGGACAATTGCTGCAGCTCGATAAGACCATCGGTAAGACCAGTAATAACGCGTAACTTAATAATACAAGATAACTTAGTAAACGATTATCGATTGATGTTAATCTCTGTTAATTGTTACCCGCCATCCTAAAGTAATAATTAATTCACTGGCTTATACCGAAGCTGTCCAATCAATGAGTCTACACATGTGTGGCTGTATGATTTTAAGATCTAAAATATCTAAAGCTTTATGTTGAATAATTGATGTGATGTGTCACTGATTCCTGTTGCAGCCAAAGCACTTCTCCGTTTAGGCAGAACACAACGATCGAAATATGACATGAATTAAATACATGAAATACTTAACTGAATACTAAATTGGTAAATACAAAACGGAAGTACCGAAATATGAACTGAATTAAATACATGAAATACTTAACTGAATACTAAATTACTAAATACAAAATACAAGTACCGAAATATGAATTGAATTTATACGTAGATGTTACTTGGCCAAATGTAACCGTGTAGTGTACAGCGTTTACCTTTTGCATCTACTGTCTGCGCTGTCGGTGGCAGCAGCCGTGAGCGTGCTTCCTGGACAGTCCTTGGCAGTGGCTGAGCCTAAGACACGGCGGTGGGTCGGGTGAAGCAGCAGAAACGTCTCTTCCTCGATGCCGCTCCTGTCGTTCGCCAGGTAAGAGTAGAGCGACCGGTTGTAGTTGGTCCATTCGGTTGGACGAGAGTCCGCTTGGTCCCTGCGGTCAGAGCTGCAGACACCGCCGCCGTCCAAGAGACACAACTGAGTCGTCATCGGCTTCTTCGGTAATCGAAGACATCGGTCATCACTTCAAATAACCGATAGCAACAGATGCTTATAATTACAGAAAAAATCAGAGTTCATAGATGATAATCAGGACTACTCACCATATCTACTTTATACCTCATAAAGTAGAAACGAAAACAAAACTACTAAAAACTTAGACGAAAACTTGAACCATAGCATCAAGGGCGCCCGCAGTGTGACGCAATGGACGCACGTGCGTCCACTCACAAAATCAAATGCATACATGGAATAGACATCGCATCAATATTTTTTTAAACGGCAATACAGCATGTTAAAACATTAGATGTTGTCTAAATTGATTTTTTTTGTTACGCTTGTCACTACTCACTACTCTATCCATGGCAGCAATTTTCAATTTTCCTACTTATATCTATGGTAGCAAAGCGGGCAAGCGGCAATATTATTTGTTTACGAGTGGGCTGTGCGTCCAATTTTTTAAGCCTGCGGGCGCCCCTGCATAGTACAAATGTCCCCTACCAGCATTCTCACACGGAACCCATATAGGACGAATATTCCTAAATGGGACGCTATAGAGCTCACGTTGGTCCCATCTAAACCCCATACACGCACACAAGGGATCTCGCTGGCGTAACATCCGGTCGCCGCCAAATTTCGTTCGGAAAGAATGTATGCTTTTGTTGGCTTTTAAGCCTTTTGCCTCCAAAAGTCTCGTCGATTCTAGGGTACTAGAGTATTTGCCCGTCACATGACGGGTTGAAAAAGAAAATGAATGGATTGATAGGAAGAGAAAAGCATTTGTTTATTGGTCCTATATGGGTTCCGTGTGAGAATGCTGGCAGGGGACATCTGTACTATGCAGAGGTTTGATTATATAGGTCACATTGCGAGACAGACAGACGGATTGATAGACAGGCAAACAGCGGCTAGTAAGCCTGTCTCTACCTCCCTCCCTCCGTCCCTCCCTTCCGCCCTGGATCGAACAATAGAGTATTTGCCCTGCATTGCACGTGACCAATCGATTTTTAGGCTAATCAGTCTTCGCCTCATTTTGCTCCTCCTCCCTCTCAACCGCCGCTACATTCCAAAGCGTTTATCGTACGACGGACAGACGAACACTCAGATCTGGGAAAATATATAAGAGATATTTCTTCCAAGTCCGCTTCTGTGATGCTTGTCAAGTCAACCGCGTTGAGTTTTCTAATTTTGGATGATTTTAATAACAAATACAATCATCACCGCATGGCAGTGATTGGTGAAAACTAAAAATGAACAGTCCGGAGTTTCTACCTGCTTATCCTGTAAGACTTCAGAAGAACTGGACTACAAAGACTCCAGTTACACGCTACGCAATCAATATCTGTTGTCGCGCAGATGTAGTCTTATCGGGCTCTATACTTCGAATACATAGACTTCGTCATCGGCTACCAATGAACAGTTTACCACCTTGAAACATTTTACTTCAGCTGTCTATTTGTAAAATGTGAGCGTTTGTCTTGCAATATTAAGAGGCTGCTTACATATTTTATGAAAATGCTGGCAGTTTAAATACTATTTACACGTAGCCAATTCAAATAGTGTAGGCCGACATATATTTCCGACAGACAGACAGACACTTACGTTATGTCGACAACGTTTCCATGTGGATCAACGCATTCGACCGTTCTCCACCTGTAACCGAGAATGGAGATGTGCTTCTGAAGGCGTCTCATCTCTCCATCCTTGAGCGGAAAACAGTCTGTCCATTTCCCCAGTCGATAGCGAAAGACGTCCAAAGACCTTCCACTGCACTCTCCTCCACCGGACAACCCCGATGATGAAGGACACGTCTGCGTCTCAACGAGGCCAGCGCAGACCTGTCCTCCGTTCGCCGGTCCAGACAGAACAGCACGGTGACGACTCCGGTTCCTCAGATGGCAAGAATCACACGGCGACCACGGTCCAAAGTCGGAGGTCACACAGTCCTCGATGCATGCCAACCTACACGGTCTCACCGACGGAGGGACCGGCTCAAAAGCTTCGCAGACTTCGGAAACGGAAACGGAAACGAACGATGACGGAGGACATCTGGGAACGCAGGTGACGTTACGGTACTGGACGCCGAACGAGTCCTGGCAGTGACTGGTTCCACGTTTCTGATGGCAAGGACCCCAGGGTCCAATGGACCAACGGTAACGCTGGCTGTGATGTTCACATACGCGAAAGCAGGTGCGCCTGTCCTGAGGGCGGGAACTTGCCTCGCACCTGACGTCGTCAACCGCTCGGTGGTTTTTGTCGACGCAGGAAACGGTTCTCATCTGTTGCCCATCTGAAGAACCACACTCCGCATCTGGTTGACAGCCCTTCCAATCACCTGTTGCACAAGAGAACAACGGTCCATTGTTATTTCAATCAGCGTGTGAGTGTAGGACGTCTAGACTGCAAGAGAGTGTGACACTTTATGCAAATTATGACGTCCGAGGATTTGTGTAAGAGAATATACAGACCTGTCATTGGCTGATTCTGCTGCAGAGTCGAATAAGGCGCTATTCAAGGAAGTGTAATGTCGTGAAATGTAATATATGATGTGATCATGAATGTATTTACATACGTATTTATATATGCATGTATGTATTATGCATGTATATATGTACGTATGCACATTGTATATATGTATGTTTCAGACCATTTATATAGCGCCTTTCCAACCGCACAACGGCGCTTCATACAGGTGGCTTTCTTAAAAGTAAGTAAGACACGTGGCTTTCTTAAAGACAGGTGACTTTCTCATGTTACAATTGCAATTACATATTGCAAGTGACCAGTCCTTAATTCTTTATTCAAGGAGACAATATCTCGCCAACAAACGACATTGCCATGATTTCTAAAAATATTTACATATATTTCAATATAATATAGACACAAGCTTATTATGTGGACGACTGAAAATCAATTAACATTTACACATACATATTGAGCATTTGAATACATTATATATATATAATATATATATATAATGACGCATAATCACGCAAAGCTCATATGTGTAATTATATGTAAGATACGAGTGTAGTATCTGCGCATAAGTAGGCCCCCTATCGGCGGTGAACCGAAACATCGTGTGTCGTTGTCGTAGTCTGTATCTGTGGAGATAGAAGAATTCCGATCATCGGCTGATTTGTTGCATCTGACTTTTCCACTCAACGCAAATTATCTCAAAGCTCAATCCTCTGCAGTAGTCGACATCAAACGTATATAATTTAGACACACGTTCGCAGACGTCATATCACGTATTATAGGCCCATGCATATGTACGGCGGAGGAGGCGGTGAAGGGGGAGGCGGTGAAGGGGGAGGCGGCGGAGGGGAGGCGGCGGAGGCGAGTATGTCCACTGGAGCCTTATCTCAATGAAGCGGTGCATGTCGGCCTATGTACTTGGAGACGGATTCGACGCAACATCTGATAGAGACCATTGGGGCCGAGTCATCTATCATTCATGGTTGGCGGAATGGTCCCCATTAACAGCAGACGACGACGATGATGACGACGACGTCAGAGCTCCAGAGACACTCGGCTCCACACCCTCCTCCAGATCACGCATATTGTAAAGACATCGATGGGTCTGGATATAGACTGGTTCTACCTCTACATCATGTCATCATATGTACGTGTATAGGATGAAGAGAATGAGGTTTTAAATGTTTTGCGACGAAACGCCCTTGGAAGATGACTACGCGTATAGGAGTATGTCTCTGTTTTCACTTAATCGCTTCATCAATCCAGACTCTGGCATCGTTTATCTTTTCTCTCAGCTGTTTAGTGCCACATCCGTTCTCTGCCATTCCAGCTTATACATTCACCAATTAGCTTTCTCTGAGCGAGATTACATCGGCTATTTCTTCTTCTATGACTTCTCGTGTCTCCTCCCATGCATGCACTAGGTTGATCCATTTGCACTCATGTTGCACCTTTCTCGTTTTTTGTCGGCCTATTTCTTCCATATCTATATTTATATTTCGGTCTATCACTTATTATTTATTTATTACAAACATTTTTAACGCGCGCAAAGTCACACACTGAAATGCGAATTTATATTTATATTTCGGCCTATCGCTTCGTACGGTATCAAGTCAAGCCCTAGGAATCTAGTTTTGACCGGTTAAGTAATCCACTTGGACCAAAATTATTCTCTCTACCGACATCTTCAATTAAAGCATTATTACTTATCACATAAGGCATTACTATTATTATTTTTAAGGGTTGTGAACGCGCTTTCGCAAAGCGTTGAAATTGATTGACGTTGAAGTTTATGTTGATTAATTTTAATTAGCATTGGCCTTTGGACGTTTGATTGACAGCAGTGTTTCATGTATATATAGATACATATGTTATATATATATATATATATATATATAATGGGTGTATATAATGCGTCAATGTTTGCGCTTGACTGTGGTGAATAGTCGGACTTGCATAGCTAATTAGCTGTTTGTAGAAGTGTTGTATGCGTCGCACGTGTTGGCGTCAAAGGGAATGACAGTTGACAAGGGTGTTTGTAAATCGTATGTTAAAAATATTACCAAAAATTTACAGACATTAGATTTACCTGAACAGATACACAGATAAGTGTTCAGTTTTTTCATGAAGCTTTCAAGTGAAAGTCCTGTAACATATGAGCATTAAAACCTCCCTTGGTCAGGATCTCATGTCGGACGTTCTTTACTGAGTCAGGCTGGCCTATGCGGACCATGCACGTCCATCAATATAGTTTTCCAGATCTGTGTGTCGATAAACGTTCTCACAGGCGCCCGAAATTGGCTCCGCACACGAACCCTGGGCATTACGCAGATAGACGTATACACGCAAAGCCAGACAGACAGACGGATGGTCATATGGACATACAGACGACAATAAGTCTGTCTATGCCTCCCTCGCTCCCTTCCTCTCTCTCCCTCCCGCCCAGATCTGTGTGTCGATAAACGTTCTCACAGGCGCCCGAAATTGGCTCCGCACACGAACCCTGGGCATTACGCAGATAGACGTATACACGCAAAGCCAGACAGACAGACGGATGGTCATATGGACATACAGACGACAATAAGTCTGTCTATGCCTCCCTCGCTCCCTTCCTCTCTCTCCCTCCCGCCCTACCTCTGTCCCTCTTGCGCCCTACCTCTGTCCCTCTTTAGGGGTAAGACGAGGCGAGGAAATATAACACGGACGCCCGAAATTTGCCCCGCCTACGAACACTGGGCATTGTGGAGATAGGCGTACAGACGCAAAGCCAGACAGACTGACGGACGGACGGTCAGACAGACATACGGATTGACACACAAACAGACAGTAGTTAGTAAGTCTGTCTATGCCTCCCTCCCTCCCCTATCTCCGTCTCTTCCTCCCTCCTTCACTTCTTTCATCCTTCCTCCCTTTCTCCCTTGATCCCTCCCTACCTCCCTCCCTTCATGCCTACCTCTCCCGTCATAATGACGGGCAAATCCACTAGTACGATCATAGTAATTGCTGAACACATTAGAGAACGACCGAACTCAGAAGAAACGTGACCAGTTGGCTATTGCCTATTCGTGCACAAAGGTTTCCGGTGTCTTCTTGATCGAGCGGCGCATGTTATAACGGGACGGTATTGAAGTAATTACAAAGAAAAAAGACTTGTTTGTTTTCAAATTGGATTAAAACAACACATCGTTAAAATACTAGAAACGAAGTAAAACAATCCGAATAACATAAATATATTATAGAGACTGTTATTTAATTCATGTTTTAGGTAAATAAATACCATACAGTTAAATTCTACTTATGAAGCCGTGTGGCCTATCCGCCGCATATGTATGTGCTATGTATGTACACGTATGTTTACATACATTGCACTTGTGCATGAATCTATGTGTATGGTATGGTATGTAAGTACTGTGTATGTTTGGTATGTATGTATGTATGGATGCAGGTATTATGTCTGGATGTACATGTATGTATGTATGTATCTATGTATGTATACATGTATTTATGTATGAATCTATGTGTATATGGTATGGTGTGTATGTAAGTGTGCATGCATGGTATGTACGTATGTATGGATGTACGTATGTATGTATGTATGGATGTACGTATGTATGTATGTATGTATGGATGGATGGATGTACGTGCGTATGTGTATATTTTATATGGAGTGTGTATGTACGTACGTGTGTATGGCATGGTACGTATTTACATGTATGTATTATGTATGTACTATGTGTGCATGTATGTATGCGTGTATATATGCATGCATGTATGTCTGAATGTATGTATATCGTATGCACGTGCGTTTCTGTCTATTTTTTGAGTAGCTTTATTTTATAGTAGCTTTAGAACAACAGAAAGCTGCTAATAATTTTGTTGTCCAGACACGCGGCTTGTAATTAAAGACGACGTGTTTTAATATGCTTCACTAATTGCATGTTTTGTCTGCTTTCTTGAAGAAAACTTGTTTATTAGATAGAGCGACAAAATATAATTATACAGCTCTATTTTGGCACCAATTGCGTGCAGTCAAAATTAAGATAATTGAAATTGCAGGCTGCTTAATTAATATGAAATTAGTCTCTGTTTTAATTGTTTCCTATCGGTAACTACAGGCGATTCTGTCAAATAATACATATTTTGATACCTGTCAGTTGAAAATGCAATAGATTTTCATTATTCGTTCTTGCAAGTTGAGTGTCAAACTATTACTTGGGCAAATTTACGACTATACCGCGCGACAAAGGCGCCGATGCTCACAGAAGTTTTGACTCTGTGGCGCCGAGGCACGAGGATGCTCAGACGACGGCGAAGAAGAAGATGCTGTTGGAAGCAATGTAGAAAAGGTTGTTGAAAAACCTCTTGGGCGTATGTCTATGGAGATGATGATGCAGTGGATGATGATGAAATAAGTAAGAGACGAGAAACGAAGACAGGAAGAATTACGTCTTCAGAGCTAGAAAGAAAAGAAAGCAGGTCTTGTAAGACAGGAAGTTAGTCGTGTTAAGTTATAATCCCGTTCTAAATAAGTGCAACTGTGGGTATAAATGTTGGATGTAAATTCTCCAAGATTGGTATGCACCCCATGGCCTCTTCTTTGAATACATCTTTCTTTAATTCCTCAGAATTCTGCTCCTTGCTTCATTTCAAGCACATACATAGAGTGTATGAAACACGTAATAAACATATATTATAATATATATTTGTACACTGTCTATGTATATATCTGACTCCCCGTTAAACCGTCGAAGCTTTATAATTATCCGTGGCTGAAGGGAAGAGGAAGACGGAGACAGAATTACAGAGCAAGCTGACTAACAAGACGAAGACAGAAGAAATGGTAAGTAGAGGAGAATCCTGCGATCTCATCATGGTCCTGCGGCAAATCTCATGTGCCAAAGCATCACGACTCTCGTCAGACCGTTGCCCTCAGCCAGTTTGGAATCGAAGAAACGACGCCAATGGACGTCATAGGGAGAGGCCTCTGTGACACGTGCAGAGATGAGGAGAGACAGAGTGTCACCGGCAAGTGCATTTAGAAAAAGATTGAAAAAAAACAGATAGATAAAAAAACAGATTGACAGATGAAGGCACATTTAGGCAGGCATGCATGATGATAGGCTTTCAGGTAATCAAATTAGCGGAGATAAAAATAATCAGGCGGACAAACAGAGATAAACGATAGTTGTCTCTGATGTGACAACAACCGATGGACGGACAAAAAGGTCGACAGGCAGACAGAAGGATTGTTAACCTCGTTCGACTCTGGGTCACCGCTGTCATTACTTCCCTTCTTTCTATTGTCGTTGGATGAAGGGAGTCGTCTGCAAAAAATCGCCACCAAGATTTCTTTTGTTGAACCATTACAGTAATCTCTATTATCACCATTTTTTTAGAAACACGACGCTGATATGAACGCCACAGTTAAATCACTGGGCAAAACCGTAACAATTTCTTTAGTAAATCTCATATAAACAATTACTTTCGTGCAAATTTTTTCAATATGCAACTATACAGTCACGAGCAACTGGTTGCCAAACACAAGTAATAGTCTTTAGCTATCGAGTACAAGTACTATTATGCGAATCACAAGTATGGCAACAAGAAATTGCAACTACCTCTCAAAGATGTTTCTCTCGCTACAGTCCTCCAAAGCAAGTTCATCTAAAAGACAGTAATGACGAAATAAGGAAGGCTCACGTTCATACGATTGACAGTACTGTTGACATATTGTTGACTGTTGACAGTGTCAACTGTCAATCCGATTGGCAGTTGACATTATGAGTGTAGATGCACACTACATAACGAGGAAGAATGACGATGACCTAATGAAGCGTTCACAGCTCACGGTTACGCACACCGACTGCCACTGCCTAGCAGATGGCAGAAGACGCAGTCTTAAACTTATCAGGCAGGACAGACACTTTCCAGTAGGCTGCCGATTGGTCACAGAACCTGCTCATGACTGATAGTTACCGCCAATAGCTCGATTTCCGGTTTTGTTCAGCTAGGGTAGGGTAAATAATTAAATTAATTACAAGCTGATATCTTTTATAAGTGTAAGGGCCTTATTAGGGCGCTATGAACGCTACAGGTTGGGGAGTTCGGATCATACAAGGGAAGTCAGAAGACAAATTGTCAGCAGCCCGTTGAAAGCACGAGACTTGGGTGGATGAGACAGAAAGAAAGACAGAGAGAGAGGGAGTGGGAGAGAAATAGAGAGAGAAACAGAGTGTAGATCAGCGCCACCAGGAAGATAAATGACGACTCCAACGATGGGTTAGACATCGTGGTCATAGAAGAGTGGAATGTTTATTAATAGATAAGCGACATAGTGCGGGTTCTTCAAGATGAACTCGCAAGGTCGTTCCTATCTGAGGAAGCTTCTCTCGGCTGATGTGGATGACACCATTCTCTTCGAGGAGAATGCCTATTAGGCTCAAAACGAGATGACAGCTGTACAGTTGGACGGGGCCTTAGAATAGTCCCAGTAACTATGTGCAGGGCAGTTTTGAGCTGCACAGCAATACGTCACAAAATAAAGACGGAAATGCGTTCTGCTGGCTCCGCACTTCGTGCCCCTCGTTGGTTTTCGGGACGGATGATGGTCTGGACCATCATCGATCCTGAAAACCTGTCCTTATCTTCTGGAGCCCTGCTGTGAGTTCTCACAATAAATCTAATGTTTTACTCTGCACATCTGCTCGTAACTGAATCTGCAGCTTTCCAGGTCAAAGTGTTATGATTACACTCGTTCATTCACGTAATATTACACCGATGAGTGTTTAGGATAGGATAGGATAAGATATGATACACACTGATGGCGTGCTAGACGGAATGTAATCAAAACATCGTTCGCAACCTACTGCTGGAGAACTTTCCTAATACCATCGCAGCTGTTGTTGCCTCATTGTAGACACATAATCGAAGCCCTCTGCTCGTTATGGAAACTATGTACGTACTATGTCTGTCTACCTACCGATTGGATTTTGACCAAGAACAGATCGTCACGACCATGCGTTTGTCTTAATTGGTTCTAATAACAGATCCTCTTATGCGCTGGTTCCCACGACTAAGCGGTTTTTGGACGCTGTCAGCATTTCATTACTTTTGTCGTTGTATTGGTTACAGATTGCCTCTCACCATCACCTGAATGTTGTACTGGGTTTCAGACAATTTTTACGGTAGTTTCAGGTAAAAATCGACCGATGTCGTGTTCACATATCGTGACAATGAGAGGCCGAACGCTTTTCTTTTTCCCTTGGCTTCTAATCGAATGGGACAGTTATGATGCTTAGACTTTTACTTTCTTCCAAGGCCAGGATTTTGTTACGAGTGGTGTTTACTCGTCCTTGAGCAAGCCGACGAGCAAACGAGTCAACCTACTAAGGGGTTTGGAGTTAGTAAATGTACTATTTCTTTTTTACATTATTTAATTTCGGGTGGTGTTTTAACGCCCAAACCACCCCCTACTTACGGCCTTGCTTTCTTCATACAAAAGATAGGCTACGTTTGTTGTGCCCTCAGTAACCAATAAAGTATCCAGCTGTTTCTAGTTTGTCTGAAGTCAGATTGACATTTTAATAACACGCGAATTTTAAAAACTTTCTTCCAACTTCTTAAATTATTTACAAACTGAATGCGAAGGAGAGATTCAATTAGTAATACTCATGACCAGGAGAGCAGCAGTACGCGGTTCGATTCCCGCAACTCCACTCGGGCGGGCGCCTTGCATGGCTGCCTTAACATGTGTTTAGTTAAGATATTGATAATTGTACTGTCATGTCTCAATGTAATCTTACTGCGTTTGTCGGTTTGAATTAATTAAAAAATATTATTATTATTATTATTATTATTATTAATATTATTAATATTATTATTATTATTGTTGTTGTTGTTATTATTATTATTATTATTATTATTTTTATTATTATTATTATTATTATTATTATTATTATTATTATTATTATTATTATTATTATTTAGGTAATAGATATCGCTGAGCGTTAACAATGATTAAGAATGGTAACTTAATCGAATTCTTGGCAGAATGAAATCGCTGTAATTCTAATTAAGTTTTGCACTGACTTTGAATTATTTTATTACAGCCAATAGATGAAGATTTCATGTTGCCAGGCGACAGAAAGAGTCGTCTATAATTATTGTTCCTTCTGCAAGTGCCGTAAAATGCCAGAGGTTTCATCAGTTGCTCGTTTGAACGTCGGAGAATTTCCGTTTTTCTGTTCATGTCGAAGATTCTGCGTAATGCGAGATCTGCTTCAAGTAGCAGTCCAAGTCATATGTCAGTTAATGAGGACAGATGTGGACACGCGGTCGATTAAGCGTTGGCTATTGCAAGAATTCCACTTGATGAAAATTGGTTGACAAGTGGCTTTTAGCTAATTTGCTTGTCGCACATCTTTGCATCATTATGACTTTCGGATTTTAATCGTACGCTCGAATTTCACCAATGTCTAAAATTCTAAATAATCCAAGTCGAAAACGTTTTTCAAATTGTCCTTTCGTGTTAATGAATTTGAATGATCTATGAAACACCCACAAAGCGACTGAATCGACTGTCGATGACGTTAGGACAGTGTCATCCATTTCTGTATATTATCTGCCTCTGTGTATCAACAGCAGGCGTGATATAATGTTCATGGTTGGATTGACTGAAGCGCAAATGAGACCAGATTTTCATCTTCCAGCAACTAGTAGGCTAATCAATTCTTCACCTGACGTATATACAGCGAGAATCGAACATGCCAGGCGCATCGCAGCTGGTGCTGTTCTCTCAACCTTCGCTTGACAAGAAACCGCTTCAAGTCCTGTCATGACCGCAAATGCGTCTGACATGAGCTGCTCTGAGTGTTCTATTCCCAACCATCCATTTGCCCCATGACGATGATCCTGTTTTCGGCTCCAAATCAATACAAATACCTGGTGCCTTATTCCGGTTGTCAGTGGCGGCGGCGGCCAGGTTGCTCTTTCGTGTCTCTCACTAATCGCAACTGACGACTCATTTTCGAACCGAAAATGCAATAATTTTCACCGGTTGTTGACATTTTATATTAGAAGTATCACCAATATTATGCGTCCATGATATATGACTATTTGGCGACTGTATAAGCTGCATATAATCTTGACTAAGTATTTTACCTCACACAATAGCAGATAGAAGCTTTCTTGTCTTTTTAATAACATGGCGACTGGTCTACTGAAACATTAATTGAGATCGCGTTTTATTATGCATGATTATAATTATTTATGAGAATCTAATACAAGTACATCTATGGCAATTGTCACATTATACATTTCAACCCGCGGCCAAACGTTTACAAAGCGATCTCGGCGAATAAGCATTCAACTCCTCTAACGTTCTCTCCACTGCGCATGTGTGACACAGTTAACTAAGCATTGAATCGTAATCGGAACGCACCGCCAGCCAACCCCGCTCACAGATCAAGTAGGCCTACAGTATGTTTGCTCTGAAGTGTTGGCACTGAGCATCGTGAGAAAGACAAGATAGACTTTCTACTCATGACCGAAAACGGAACTCTTCAACTATCCTATCCAGGTTCTACTCCAATGTCATCCTATGACCACCATCATCAACGATCTCCACAGTAGCACCATGCTGTGTCTCATCGACTTGACCTCCCACGAATACTGACCTGGCACCAAAACGGACCAATCAACCTCTGGCCATAGCGGATTTGAGTTGACATATAGCGGCATAATCAGCTGGTCTCCCTGACTTGGCTTTTTGCGTGGAGCTGAGAAATTTCTAAGAAATTTACAATTCTTTACAGTCAGTTGATTTCCATGTAATACGTTGTTAACTGTGAAGAGACTTCAAAATTATCATGCTGCTAGCTAGAGAGCCAGTGCAGATAATGATATATCATCATACGTGGGTGACCTTGATCTTAGGAATATGTGCCTGTGTTCGGACATAATAGCCCTCTGTAATTTATACAAATATGTCTTACTAATACACATGAAAATTGATCTACACGTCCAATCGACTGGAAACCAGAGCTGCTGAGACAAATTGCATGTGACTCGACGAATACCACCAACACCTTTGATAGTATCATCACGATCAAATGATGACTGTTTGACCCATGTCATTTTAAAACACTGTGAGCAGGTCGTTCTCAAGCCGGCGATCTAGTTCATTCTACGCAGAGTCCGAACTCCAAACAAGTGTGGGCGGGAGGGCAAACGTTCATAGCCACTAAATAATTGTCTGATTGTTAGGCACAATAACTACTTTGAACCTACAACGTATGTAGCGCAACTGTTACAACGCCAAAGATAACAATCGATTGTGGCTTCTATACAGTCGGAAATTATAGCAGCGCCGAGCAAATAAATGCGCGCTTAAGGTCCATTAGAGTTTCGAGTGTATCGAAGGAAAACGCGAATGTTGGTCGCATCCGAAGACAAACCTAAAGACAGAAAATCGATGCTGGTGGCTTTGTCCTCTCAACGGCTCCGAAGGACAATGCGAGGAGCGACTGAAGGCCGGGTCGCCTGTAGTTTCAACAAAAATTCATGGCATGAGTAGATCTCGCCTTCGTGTTGCTGTAGTGCTTGTTACCTCGATAAAATCCACACCGATGACGAACTCATTGTCTGACAGTGAAAGTAGATCACAATGTCAGACATTGATTGTCTCCGAACTATGTCGTTACAGTAGTGTCTATGCGTGGTAGACCAGCGCTTTTCAAACGGTGGTAGGCGTACCACTAGTGGTACGCCAGGTGTCGCTAAGTGGAAGGCGAAAAAACTTTACAAAATAAAATTTCGAACCAGCTTTGCTTTTGAAATTGACAAAATGTTAGTCCATGCATTGTAAATCTGTGCTTGTCGAAACAAGCACACAGTTCACATTAACACATTTACTGCTGGTGCTCATGATCGGATCGGTTCAGAGGCTAGCACTCTCTTAGGACAATCGCAAACACGTAAACACGAATCTTACAACATTTCTTTTCTTACGGGTTTCGTGGTTTTTATAGCGCTACTATCTATGCAAACAACATGCACGACGTTACGCAGTTTGGGAAACCGCAAAGTATGAAACCTGAAAGTCTCCCGTAAACAACAACCTCAGAATCAACGCTTCGAAAACGCTGAAGATGTTGGTATTTAAAAGAGGTCAGACAGGCCCGACCCTAGGGCAAGGCGAACGAGGCCACCGCCTTGGGCCCCGCGCTTTTAAAGGGCCCCGCGCTTTTAAAGGGCCCCGCGCTGCTGGTTATATTTTTATCTACTGTGATGAGATTGAGCAGATATTCAAATAATTAAATAAAACATATTCATTGCTTTCATAGTAGGCCTAAAATGCTAGTATTAAGAGCCTGATTCAGGGCCGTAGCCAGGATTTTGTTTCGGGGGGTGTTTTCTGTTTCGGGGGGTGTTTTCTCATCCTTAAGCAAGCCGACATGCAACCGAGTCAACCGACCAAGGGGTTTGTAGTTAGTAAATGCATTATTTTATTTTTACAATATTTTATTTCGGGGGGTGTTTAAACACCAAAAACACCCCCCTAGCTACGGCCTTGGCCTGATTTGCATTTTGTGTTCCTTAACCCATTTAAGTTTGATTTTGCATTGTTTTAATACATGTGGTATTGCCAATACTCAGTGCTTTTTCTAGAAAAAAGGTTCCGGAAGTGAACAATAGATTCCGGAACTGAACAATTGTGGAAGATCTAAACTCGAGGGCAAAGCTCGAGAAAAACGGGATTGGAGGTTGGGAGGGGTCTCAATAAACACTGAAAACAGTTCACAACACTTAAATTAAATTAAAAAGCTCAATTATTTTTTTATTATTAAACTAAATAAGCTACTTTTTTGTAGCTGAAGAAAGGTGCCGGAGTCGCGCTCCGGCTGAAAAAGCACTGCCAATACTGTATTAGCAGGAAATCAGCTACGCAATGCCATTTTCTGCTTGGAGCCCCGCTAATCGCTTGCTGCCTTGGGCCTCGCACACCCTAAGGCCGGGCCTGAGGTCAGATTA